>SKCR01039067.1:0-48396 GCA_019454045.1 Zanthoxylum bungeanum | reverse complement strand
ACACCCTCTTCATGTAGTTCCCGGCACCAACTCACATACTCGTTGGAACCGAGAACTAGGGGACAGATGTTGATGGTGTTTTCGAGCACTACAATATTTACAACAGCATGACAAAGGCAAAAGGGTAATTTCCTTTCTCTGGTTGACTTCATGGTCAGACCGACCACTTCATTATCAGACCGACCACATCATGAAGAGACCGACCACTTTGGTTCAGATGACCGAGCATTAAAGAGGGCGGAAAAGACACTCTCAGCATAGAAGGATCGCCATGACCGACCTCATGCATACCGACCAGATAGCAAGGCGTGTTCAGGAAGAGAGAGCCCCCTATCTTTTCGGATAATGAGACAAAATTATCCTACTATCACGGGAAAACTGGTGGAATTAGTATTTTGATAGGAGAAAAGGAGTAAAGGTGACTTGAAATTAGGAAACCTTGTAAGAAAAGGAGATTGGCTCAACTAGGAAACCTTGTAGGAGAAGGAGTCTAAATTCCGTTATTATAAATAGGAGGGCAGGGCATGTGTAAAAAGGGGCATCTAAAAATCATCACAAGAGTGAAAAGATTCGAATTGTAAAGTTCCAATCTGTAAGAGCGAAAGAGAGGCCTGAAAAGTGTATTTGAGTAATAAAAAGCACCACCCTGTTCTTGCCCGTGGACGTAGGTCGGATCCCAAAAATCCACCGAACCACGTAAATCACCTTGTCTGATTGGCGTATTTTCTTGTTTTCCGCTAAGTTTGCTTTTGGTCCCCCATAACCAAACAAATTCACAGTTGAATGAGGATTCCCTCGGAGGTGATATTCCCATATTACCCTGAGACCAAAATCCACCGTCAAACAGTATCATCACATGAATATTCCAAATATCATGTTCTATTATTTGCTTAACCTCCGGGCTTAGGCTCTCTATCAAATAAAGTAACATCTCGGTCCTCAGGACTATCCTGAGATTTTATTCCCAGGATTATGTTCTAAACGCTAATCTTTCATTATCTTGATTCCAATAGTCTAACTATCAAATCAACGATTTTAGGTACTATTTATTATAATGATTATTATAGTCTAACTATATAATCAACTATAATTTAATTGGTTTAAATGCAAATATATTGATTACTATAATCCAATTATATAATCAATTATAATTGAAGTAGTTTGAATACATTCCAACTGTTAATTAAAACAACGATTAAATATTAGTCCAACTAATATATTAATTTATATTGACGAAAATTTGAAATGAGCACGTATTGGCAAGTAACTAAACGAATATTGCAAATTTAATACTTGCCTCCCGCTATTTTTCGGCGAGCCTCTAACCCTCTGTGGAGTACTCGGGAAACCTTGTTTCCTAGTGGGCTAGGTGTTGGGAAAATCTACGGTCCCAAGGATCGAATAATCAAGCATAAAACACATGCGAATACATCAAGGAGTTGCGGAATACTCACAATGATCGGTTGAGACGATGCGGTGAAGAACAAAAAATCCATTTTCTGCCTCCTCCAAGTCATGGCAGTGGCAGTTTTTGAGTCCTCTATTTTCGGCTTTGGTGATCTCCATTGTTGCTCCAAGCTCCAATCTTTGGTTGATGGTGATTCCAAGCTCATGAAGTGAGTTCCCTATCACCTTTGTATGGCACCTATGTGTGCTAGCACTCAAGAAATTTGCCACAAATTTCATAGCTTCTCCTTAGCTCTCGGTAAACCAGAAAAACAGAAGGAAGAAGATGGTCCAAGTGTTGGTTTCTATTTAGGTCCCAAGATCATAACAAGCATGAAAATAATGTGTGAATACATGAAAGGAGGTAGCGGAATACTCACATCGATTGGTTGAGGCGATTTGGTGAAGAACAAAATTGATTTTCACCTCCAAAAACGCCACTACAGTGACCAGTCCAGTGCACACTGTTTTTCAGTTTTGTTTCACCTTTTGAGCTTCGAATCTTCGTCGTTTGATTCTCGGCTCGTGGGTGGGTTTCCCTATCACCTTCGTATACCTCTAAGGAGTGTGCTAGCACTTGGACTTTGCCACAAAATCAAGTTTCTTCCTCTCTTACTGCTCATGGTTTTGGGCAATAAACAGCAGCCCCTTGGGCGTGTTCCATAGAGAGAAAAGAGGAGGAGAGATAGATGGAGAGAGAGAGAGAGTTCTACAGTGTAGAGATATTTTTTTGCTTTTAACTTTTGGTAAAACCATTTCACTTTTACCCTAAACTTGGTAGGTTTGGTAAATGGTTTTTCCAAAAACAAACAGGTAGTTGGGTGGTAGGTACACCTACCACACATGGACCCCACATATTTGAATTCAAAATTCAAATATCCTTACTAACATTTGCCGCCGCTCGGTTCCGTTTAATCCGATTAAACGAACTTCCGTCGTTAAATAATTAAATCTAATTTAATTAAATATCGATGCCTCGCAAATATATTATGAACTTCGTTTACGAATTAATTCTAAATTAATTCGTTCGTTCGCATTAAAGTCCGACTTTAATTTCGTAATGAATGACATCATTCATATTAATATATGATATATTAATTTTAGCCCATTCGAATAAATTAAATAGAAAAATCAAATTTAACTATTAAATTTATTTTACCAATTAATTCCAAATTAATCGCGTTCTCTCTCTTTAGACGATATTTTATCCCAGATAAAATATCTCTGTAATTAATCCCAGATTAATTTTCTCTCTCATCGAATTAATCCCAGATTAATTAAAGTGCGAGTCATACATCATCGGTGAATCATTGGGAAGCGACCCATGAGATCCCCGGATATGTTGGCAGTAAATACGGTCGTCGGACTATCCGAACATGTAAGTACCAAGTACTACGTTTTACCGATTCACAAGACAAGGTTGGCTTCTAGCAAAGCACCATGCCTACCCCCAATTCTCCGAAAATATCCTTACAGGAATAAAAGATCTGTATCAGGCGTAGTATACATCGTATAGTGCATATCGATCTAGTATCGGATGGTCACGTGCTAGGCCTGGGGCTGGAGTTGTGTGCCTGTACGGAAGAACAGATGTCGGATGTCTGGTAACTAGTCTCTATAATGGGATATACATGACCTAGTCATAATATCCCGATGGCCGCGCAGCACTTAAGAGCACTAATACCGTATCCTACGTGACATCATCTCCACTATGACTGGAGTGATACTTCCGTCTTGACATCACACCCAATACTCTACGATTCTCAATATACCCAGTATTGGCGTACAAAGAACCGGTTAAAGCCCTGGACGACCTCAACCAAAGTATATTGATTGTCGTAAGTATTAGCGATGCAAGTTCAGGTTAAGACACCAAATACACCTACCCTGATTTCGGACTCCCATAGACACACAGTCATACTACCAATGGGATTCCGAGGGGGTCTATCCAGAGCGAAGCTGTTTCCCGTACCATCGGTGAAACATAACCTCCTATTACACTTGCATGAGTATCCAATACCCAAATATATGAGAACTATGATGTTGTGCCCTCACAACGCGCACAAGTGCAATACTAGTCTTTTACGTATTTATCGATGTCCAATCTCGATAATACTCTGACTAGGGATATTTAATGATTTATCCTACGTGGACTGATACTGTCTCATATCATTCTCCGTCCAGGAACAAATCATAGGGACCTCTCATCATTTATACATCTAAGGTGATCTAATCACAAATGATAAGAGAGCAATCTCATTTGTCGCATAGTTAATTTACAACAACACCATGATCTGTACAAATAGTGACGCTATGGGTCATAATTGTCCAACAATCTCCCACTTGGCCTATAGCCAGTCACTCGAGTGTCTTACACCCGAACTATGTACGGTTGGCTCAAACTGCTGAGAAAAGGTTTTCGTCAGCGGATTTACATGATTATCGTCTGATGCGATTTATACGATCATCACATCGCCATGATGTATGATCCGAACGAATCAGATTAATATCGAAGTATATATCTGGATCGTTGCTGAGACCATTAATTCTTTAGCCTGTGCTGACGCCTAGCTCAGCCGCTAATAGAACTATATCTAATCTAATTAGATTTATTATCGACCCAAATGGCTTCTATTACTGCCTCAGCTGCAGCAATAATCCGTATTTGTTGTTTATATGGTAACAGTATCTTGCTTGGAAGATTTCCAGCTCACTGTTCCGGTATTCAAACTTTATAGTATCGTTTGCGACTTATAGTCGTCTTTATCGGTTTGGAAACTTGCTACAGCGATCCTAGTCACTTCAAGTTCACCATCTCCACAGAATAAGACAACATCCTTAGTTCTCTAAGATACTAACGGATGTTCTTAACTTCAATCCAGTGACTATCACTCGGATTGGTCTGATTGTGACTCCATATGCTCAAAGCGTATGAGACACCAGGTCACGTACATTTTAAATGTACAATTTCTCAGAGAGTGTTAACAACTTTAAATCTATCCCAATAGATCTTTATTCCTTGAATAAAGGTTGTTACTCCTAAGAATTCTACTGAGAATTATCTCGAAAGCCAAGCTTTCACCGATTGTTTTATGGTAATATCATTTCCAAGAAATGACATATATTATCATTATTTTATACAGGACATTCATTTTCAGTGCGCTCCCACTAACCTCCTTATATACACAAGAATTATTTTCGTTTTGAATTAAATCATAAACCATTATGATTACATCAAAACGTCAGCTCCAAGAACCTTATGCTTGCTTCAATCCAAACATGGATCGAATAACCCGCAAACCTAGTTTGCTGGTTTAGGTACAACAAAATCGTTAGGATGTTATAACATCCTCCAAAAGGTTTCCGTTTAAGGAAAGCGATTTTGATCTTTAACTGACACATTTCATAAATGTACAATTTCAGCAAGCATTATCCAAATGGATTTACCGTGGCAACATGTAAAAGGATGAACCGTAATAAACACAATGTTGATAACGATACCTTTTCACTAAAATCCTAGCTTTGTACGTTGGTATGTTGCCATCCATGTATGTCTTCCTTGAAGACTTTTAAGTACCAATAGGCACAATGCCTTACGGTACATCAACTAGTGTCTAAACATAGTTGGTATACATGGAATCCACTTCGGACTCATGGCACTTTGCCATAAAAGGGAGTCGATACCTTGTATCACTTCCTCAAACGTAGTCGGTTGGTCTATCTCAACAAGATTGACATCTTTATGAGGTGAGATCAGAAACCCATACCCCAGGTTGTTTTCTGATTCTCTCCGATCTACGCGGTTCTTGTATATTCGAAGATTAATGGTAATAGTTTCACCCTTGATGAACTATTTGTGTTCCATTGTGATTCGGTGTCTTGAACAGTATTACTCTGATTTTCATCGAGTTATACCATCCTCCCACTTACCACTGCATATCGGTATTCCTCTTAGGAAAACCGCATGGTGAGCAACAATAACATTATTCTCTCGTGAGATGTTATAAGTACTATATTTATGGTATCCCTAGGATGACCTACAATTGGCACTTATCCTATTTGGGTTTTAGTTTGGTATTATCCAAACATATGCCTAGCATACCCAAATCATCAGGAATGAGAAACCCGGTTTCTTTCCCGTTCATATCTAATATGATATCTGTCAAACAGATTATTATGGAACCTTATTCAAAATAAATTCTTGCATTGTTAATACATATCCGTTGAAGGAAATGGTAGCTCAGAGCGACTCATGATTAGCCTTATCATGTCTAACAAAATTCGGTTTCTCCGTACGGACACACAGTCAAACTGACATGTCTCGTGAGGAGTCCTCATTGAAAGAATACTATACTCTTTCACGTATGTTTGAAACTTACTGCTTAAGTATTTCCATTACGGTCTTACCGCGACGGTTTAATACTTTAGACGATCTGTTTGTCTACTTCGTGTCGAAACTCTAAAAGTTATCGATTTGTGTTCTTCAAAAGAAACACATAACCATAACGTGATGCCACATCCGTTAAGGTCACGAATAATATCATATTCACATCTAACATTGCTAGATATGGGCCCACTTACTTCACTATGAATAGGGCCAACAGATCGGTGGCATTAGCACTTTTACCAAGTAAATAGTGTTTTAGGCACTTTGCCCAATAAACTAGATTCGTAGACTTTATTTGAATAGAATCAAATTAGTCCTAGTACCCACTATTTGAAAGTGTGGATATACGAGTCTTGTTTGATTGTGTCCCAGACAACAATGCCACAATTATTCTTAACTGATCAAATCAGTTTGAGCTATTTATTTGTCATGTTTTATATTTGAGATATTATTTATATTCAAAATATAAATTCTGTTACTCACATCTAATGTGTTTATCTTAATATCATTCTTTATATAATGAAACACTTTAGTGTTCTAGAATATAAAGGTCTATCCGCAACAGATTAAACACTGATATAAAGATAATGTTTCTAGTCAAACTAGTTACATTATAACAGTTCCTAATTTAAGTATATACCCAAAAGGTAGTTCCTAAACTTAGGATTCTACGGTCGAAACAGCGACTTTCGTCCCGTTTCCGATTCGCAGATTAATCTCAGCTTGAAGTCAGTATCCTGCTCACAGCAGATTCGAACATCAATCCATATATTTTATGTACCATACTAAGTATTTTAAAATCCAATTTTAATACTAGTAATAGAAATAATATTGACAAACATTCTTAAAGTCAGAGTCTTGCCCTTTTCTTTAATTCCTTCGTGTCTGCCATATCCAAACGGCAGTCACTTTAGGATATGTCATTATCTTCCCAGAAGATCATAATGATTTTGCCTTTGCCCTTTCAAATATTTCAGAAGCCTTTGGCCAAGCCTTGGGTTTCTAGAATATTGAAGTATGGTGCGCCTTGCGCCATTTACCTAATTGCAAAGTTTGACTTTATCTCCTCGAGAATAGTCTTTAACCCTCCAAGAGTTATTTATTGCAATTTTAATACTTCTTAAATCTAAACATAGATTTATGACAAGTATATCGAATTAGCACTTAAGTTATCATCACATAAATCTTCCAAAGATTATGCTCTACTATTTGCTTACTTTTCTTGGCTTAGGCATAATAGGTTATTTTATCAAATAAAGTAACTTATTATTTATTTCCAGGACCATCCTGAAATTATTCCCAATTTGAAAAAATATAGTCGTTTAAATACATTTTCACCCAGGATTATGTTTTAAACCTAATCTTTTATTTATCTTGATTCTAATAGTCCAACTATTTAATCAACGATTTGTGGTACTATTTATATATATTGATTATTATAGTCCAACTATAGAATCAAATGTAATTTAAATTAATTAACCTCAATTACATTGATTACTATAATCCAATTATAAAATCAACTCTAAATTGAAATTAATTAATTCAAATATATTGATTACTATAATCCAATTATAATCAACTATAATACAGTCCAACTGCTTATTAAAACAACAATTTAAATATTAGTCCAACTAACATTTAATCTAACGACGAAATAATTTGAATGAGCGCATATGGCAAGTAATTAAACGAATATTGCAAATCTAATACTTGCCTCCCACTATTTTTCGGCGAGCCTATAACCCTCTGTCGAGTACTCGGGAAACCGTGTTTCCTAGTGGGCTAGGATCCCGTTAAATAACACACAATCTTGACTTTCAGTTACCATATTTCATAAATGAAACATGCAGCATTAGCAAGCATTATCCAAATGGATTTATCCATGGCAACAGGTAAAAGGTTTCGTGGTAATCGACACAATGTTGATAACGATACCTTTTCGCTACAAGCCTAGCTTAGTACGTTGGTATGTTGCCATCCATGTATGACTTCCTTGAAGACTCAAATAGTACCAATAGACACAATGCCTTCTGGTACAACAACCAGTGTCTAAACTTGGTTGGTATACATGGAATCTATTTTGGAAATCATGGCACTTTGCCATAATAGGGAGTCGATACCTTGTATCACTTCCTTATACGTAGTCAGTTTGTATTCCTCAATAAGATTGACATCTTTATGAGGTGAGATCAGAAACTCATACCCCAGGTTGTTTTCTGACTCTCTCCGACTAGCGCGGTTCTTGTGTATTCGAAGATTATGGTACAGTTTCATCATTGATGAACTATTTGTGTTCCAATGGGATTCGGTGCGTGGAATAGTATTACTCCAATTTTCATCGAGTTTTACTTTCCTACCACTTACCACTGCATATCGGTATTCCTCTTAGGAAAACCGCATGGTGAGCAACAATTAAATTATTCTCATGTGAGTTGTATAAGTACTATATTTTGGTTTCCCTAGGATAACCCACAACTTAGGCACTTCTCCGATTTGGGTTCTAGTTTGGTATCATCCAAACATATGCCCAGCATTCCCAAATTTTCAGGAATGAGAAAACCCGGTTTCTTTCCTGTTCATATCTAATATGAAATCTATCAAACAGATTTTTATGGAACCTTATTCAAAATAAATTTTGCACTGTTTAATGCGTATCCCTTGAAGGAAATGGTAGCTCAGAGTGACTCATGATTAACCTTATTATGTCCAATAAAATTTGATTACTCTGTTTGGACACACCGTCAAATTGACGTGTTCCTGGAGGAGTCCTCATTGAAAGAATACTATACTCTTTCAAGTATTTGAGAAACTTATTGCTTAAGTATTTTTCTATCATGGTCTAACCGTGACGGTTTAATAATTTAGCCGATCTGTTTGTCTACATCGTGTCGAAACTCTTTGAATTCATCAAAATTTTCCGATTCGTGTTTCATTAGAAACACATAACCATAACGCGATGCCACATCCGTAAAGGTTACGAAGTGTTCATATCCACCTCTAGCCTAGCTAGACATGGGCCCACTTACGTCACTATGAACGAGGGCTAACAGATCGGTGGCATTTACACTTTTACCAAGTAAAAAGTATTTCAGGCACTTTGCCTAATAAATTAGATTCGTAGACATTATTTGAATAGAATCAAATCTGTCTTAGTATCCATTCTTCAAAAGTGTGGATATACGAGTCTTGTTTATTGTGTCCCAGATAACAATGCCACAAATAAGTCTCATCTGATTAAATCAGTTTGAGCTATTTGTTTGTCCTTTTATATGTATGAGATTTATTTATATT
The DNA here is from genome assembly GCA_019454045.1 of Zanthoxylum bungeanum. NCBI lineage: Eukaryota > Viridiplantae > Streptophyta > Magnoliopsida > Sapindales > Rutaceae > Zanthoxylum > Zanthoxylum bungeanum. The sequence goes on along the minus strand of SKCR01039067.1, from coordinate 39,272 downwards.
CAAAATATAAATACTGTTATTCACATCTAATGTTTTTATCTCAATATCATCTTTATAAAATGAAACACTTTAGTGTTCTAGAATATAAAGGTATATCCGCAACGGATTATACTCTGATATAGAGATAATGTTTCTAGTCAAACTAGTTACATTTTAACAGTTTCCTAATTTAAGTACATACCCGAAGGGTAGTTCCTAAACTTAGGTCTCTACGGTCAAAACAGCGACTCTCGTCCCGTTTCCGATCTCAACTAAAGTCAGTATCCTGCTAATGAGCAGATTCTGCACACTAGTACATATTTTTATGTACCACATCCAGTAACTAAAATCCAATTTTAATACTAGTAGTGAACATGTTTATAACAAACATATTTGAAGTCGGAGCCTTGCCCGTCTTCACTTCCTTCATATCTGTCTTGTCCATACGGCAGTCACGCTTCCAGTGACCCAATTTGCCATAGTTTAGGCAGACATTTTGGGATATGTCCTATGTCTTCCCAGAAGATTATAATGATTTTGCCTTTGCCCCTTTTCCACACCCCAGAAGCCTTTGGCCAAGCCTTGGCCTTCTGGAATGTCGAAGTAAGATGCGCCTTGCGCTTCTTGCCCTATTGCAAACTCTGGCTTTGTCTCCTTGAGTATAGCCATTAACTCTCCAAGAGTTTTCTATTGCAATTTGTACTTCTAAGATCTAAGGATAGATCTATGAAGATCCTTCAATTTCAATATCATACTATAAGGATCTAATCCTTAGTTCTGACTAAGAAATTAAGGAGTCTTTGCGGCAAGCATAACAGATTAAGCACTAAAGTTATCATCACATGAATATTGCAAATATCATGTTCTATTATTTGCTCAACTTCGGGCTTAGGCTCTCTATCAAATAAAGTAACATCTCGGTCCCCAGGAATATCCTGAGATTTTATTCCCAATCTGAAAATTAAAGCCGTTTAAAAATATTTTCTCCCAGGATTATGTTCTAAACGCTAATCTTTCATTTATCTTGATTCCAATAGTCTAACTATCAAATCAACGATTTTAGGTACTATTTATTAAAGATTATTATAGTCTAACTATATAATCAACTATAATTTAATTGGTTTAAATTCAAATATATATTGATTACTATAATCCAATTATATAATCAACTATAATTGAAGTAGTTCGAATACAGTCCAACTGTTTAATTAAAACAACGATTAAATATTAGTCCAGCTAATATATTAATTTATATTGACTAAAAATTTGAAATGAGCGCGTATTGGCAAGTAACTAAACGAATATTGTAAATTTAATACTTGCCTCCCACTATTTTTCGGCGAGCCTCTAACCCTCTGTGGAGTACTCGGGAAACCTTTTTTCCTAGTGGGCTAGGTGTTGGGAAAATCTACGGTCCCAAGGATCGAATAATCAAGCATAAAACACATGCGAATACATCAATGAGTTGCGGAATACTCACAATGATCGGTTGAGACGATGCGGTGAAGAACAAAAAATCCATTTTCTGCCTCCTCCAAGTCACGACAGTGGCAGTTTTTGAGTCCTCTATTTTCGGCTTTGGTGATCTCCATTGTTGCTCCAAGCTCCAATCTTTGGTTGATGGTGATTCCAAGCTCATGAAGTGAGTTCCCTATCACCTTTGTATGGCCCCTATGTGTGCTAGCACTCAAGAAATTTGCCACAAATTTCATAGCTTCTCTTTAGCTATCGGTAAACCAGAAAAACAGAAGGAAGAAGATGGTCCAAGACCGAGTGAGAGAGAGGAAGATTTTGGCTCCCAAAACCGTGAGAGGAGAGAGAGAGAATTGGAAATGTGTATTAGTTGGTTATTGATTTCAAAAATCAAAACATATACCAAATAATAAAATGACAATATATGTCATTCAAGCTTTCAAAAAGCTTTCCAATCGCTTCCATCAACTCACATCACTCAATCAATCAATCAAGTGACAAGTTGTCACATCACTCAAAGTGACTAATGATTTGACGCTTGATGCGACTAGCGATTTGACGCTTGATGTGACTTGCAGGCCGCACTCGAATTCGAAATATGAATACGCTCGCAAACAATCCCAAGCTCGGGTCCGCTAATTCCAAATTAAAGAATTTTCCGTTGCGACGTAATTAAATGATTATGCCTAGCGAAATCACTATTCACGTCGCTAACGAATTAATTCTAAATTAACTCGTTCGCTCGAATTAAAATCTAATTTCAATTCCGCGTCGAAATTCAATTTCGTATAATATATCAAATATATTAATTTATCGATTAATTCCAAATTAATCGTTCTCTCTCTTTTAAATGATATTTTATCCCAGATAAAATATCTCTGAAATTAATCCCAGATAAATTTTCTCTCTCATCATTAATTAATCCCAGATTAATAAAGTGCGAGTCATACATAATCGGTGAATCTTCGGGAAGCGACCCATGAGATCCCCGGATATGTTGGCAGTAAATTTGGTCATCGGACTATCCGAACACGTAAGTACCTAGTACTACGTTTTTACCGATTTACAAGACAATGTTGGCTTCTAGCAAAGCGTCATGCCTACCCAATTCTCCAGAAATATGCTTACAGGAATAAGCGATCTATATCAGGCGTAGTATACGTAGTATTGCGTATTTCGATCCAGTATCGGATGTCACGTGCTAGGCCTGTGGCTGGAATTGCGTCTGCCCCGTACGAAGCACATATCGGATCTCTGGTAACTAGTCTCTATATCGGATAAACATGACCTTGTCATTTTATCCCGATGACTGTAGTACATAGGAGAACCAGTACCGTATCCTACGTGACCATCATCTCTATTATGACTGGAGTGATACTTTCGTCTTGACATCACACCCAACACACTACGATTCTCAATATACCCAGCAGAGGCGTACACAGAACCTGTTAAAGCCCTGGACGACCAAAACCAAATTATATTGATTGTCGCAAGTATTAGCGGTGCAAGTCTCAGGTTAAGACCAAATACACCTACCATGATTTCGGACTTCCATAGACACATAGTCATACTACACTTGGAATTCTGAGGGGGTCTATCCAGAGCAAAGCTGTTTCCCGTACCATCGGTAAAACACAACCTCATACTTCACTTGCATGAGTATCCTATACCCAAATATATGAGAACTATGTCGTTATGCCCTCACAACGCGCACAAGTGTAATACTAGTCTTTTATGCATTATCGATGTCCAATCTCGATAATACTCTGACTAGGGATATTTAATGATTAAACCTTCGTGGATTGATACTGTCTCATATCATCTCAATCTAGGAACTAATCATAAGGACCTCCTATCATTTATACATCTTGGTGATCTAATCACAAATGATAAGAGAGCAATTTCCTTTGTCACAAAGTTAATTTGTACAACATCACCATGATCTGTACAAATAGTGACGCTATGGGTCATAACTGTCCAACAATCTCCCACTTGGCCTATAGCCAGTCACTCAAGTGTCCTACACCCGAACCATGTACGGTTGGCTCAAATTACTGAGAAAAGACTTTCGTCAGCGGATTTGCATGATTATCATCTGATGCGATTTATTCGATCATCACATCACCACGATTTATGATCCGAACGAATCAGATGACTATCGAAGTATATATTTGGATCGTTGATGAGACCATTAATTCTTTAGCCTGCGCTGAAGCCTAGCTCAGCTGCTAACAGAGCTATATATAATCTAATTAGATTTATTATTAATCCAGAAGGCTTCTAATGCTGCCTCAGCTGCAGCAATAATCAACTTTTGTTGTTTATTCGGTAACAATATCTTCCTTGGAAGATTTCCAGCTCACTATTTCGTTATTCAAACTTTGTAGTACCGTTGTTACGACTTATAGTCGTTTTATCGGTTAGGAAACTTACAGTAGTGAACCCAGACACTTCAAGTTCTCATTCTCCATAGTATAAGACAACATCCTTAGTTTCTCTAAGATACTAAAGGATGTTCTTAACATCAATCCAATGACTATCACTTGGATTGGCCTAATTGTGAATCCATATGCTCAAAGCGTATGAGACACTAGGTCGTGTACATTTATTAATGTACGATTTCTCGGAGAGTGTCAACAACTTTAAATATATCCCAGTAGATCTTTATTCCTAGAATAAAGGTTGTTTCTCCCAAGAATTCTACGGAGAATTTTCTCGAAAGCCAAGCTTTCACCGATTGTATTTGGGAATATCATTTCCAAGAAATGATATATTATCATTATTTTATAGGACATTCATTGTCAGTGCGCTCCCACTAACCTTCTTGTATACACAAGAATCTTTTTCATTTTAAATTAAATCATACACCATTATGATTATATAAAAAATGATAATTCCAAGAACCCTATGCTTGCTTCAATCCATACATGGATCGAATAACCTGCAAACCTTGTTTGCTTGTTATGGTACGACAAAACCGTCAGGATGTTGAAAACATCCTCTAAAAGGTTTCTGTTAAGGAAAACGGTTTTGGCATTCAGCTGCCACATTTCAAAAATGAAACATGCATCATTAGCAAGCATTATTCAAATGGATTTACCATGGCAACTGGTAAAAGGTTTCGTCGTAATCAACACAATGTTGATAACGATACATTTTCGCTACAAGCCTAGCTTAGTACGTTGGTATGTTACCTTCCATGTATGTCTTCCTTGAAGACATATATTATACCAATAGGCACAATGCCTTGTGGTACAACAACTAGTATCCAAACTTGGTTGGTATACATGGAATCCATTTTGGATGTCATGGCACTTTGCCATAATAGGGAGTCGATACATTGTATTGCTTCCTAATATGTAGTCAGTTGGTATACCTCAATAATATTGACATCTTTTTGAGGTGAGATCAGAAACCCATACCCCAGGTTGTTTTCTGACTCTTTCCGACTTACGCGGTTCTTGTGTATTCGAAGATTACTGGTATAGTTCCATCCTTGATGAACTATTTGTGTTCCATTAAGGACTCAGTGCCTGGAATAGTATTACTCTGATTTTCATCGAGTTTTACTTTCTTCCCACTTACCACTGCATATAGGTATTCCTCTTAGGAAAACCGCATGGTGAGCAACAATAACATTGTTCTCTCGTGAGATGTATAAGTACTATATTTATGGTATCCATAGGATGACCTACAATTGGCACTTATCCTATTTGGGTTTTAGTTTGGTATTATCCAAACATATGCCTAGCATACCCAAATCATCAGGAATGAGAAACCCGGTTTCTTTCCCGTTCATATCTAATATGATATCTGTCAAACAGATTATTATAGAACCTTATTCAAAATAAGTTCTTGCACTGTTAATACATATCCGTTGAAGGAAATGGTAGCTCAGAGCGACTCATGATTAACCTTATCATGTCCAACAAAATTCGGTTTCTCTGTTCGGACACACCGTCAAACTGACGTATTCCGGGAGGATTCCTCATTGAAAGAATACTATACTCTTTCAAGTATTTAAGAAACTTATTGCTTAAGTATTTTCATCATGGTCTAACTGTGACGATTTTATACTTTAGCCGATCTGTTTGTCTATTTCGTGTCGAAACTATAAAAGTTTCCGATTTGTGTTTCAAAAGAAACACATAACCATAACGAGATGCCACATCCGTAAAGGTCACGAATGTGGCAGATCGGTGGCATTTGCACTTTTACCAAGTAAATAGTGTTATAGGCACTTTGCCCAATAAACTAGATTCGTAGACTTTATTTGAATAGAATCAAATCAGTCATAGTACCCACTCTTCAAAAGTGTGGATATACGAGTCTTGTTTAATTGTGTCCCAGACAACAATGCCACAAATTAGTTTCTTCTGATCAAATCAGTTTGAGCTATTTGTTTGTCATGTCATATGTTTGAGATATTTTATATTCAAAATATAAATTCTGTTATTCACATCTAATGTGTTTATCTCAATATCATCTTTATATAATAAAACACTTTAGTGTTCTAGAATATAAAGGTATATCCGCAACGGATAAACACTGATATGGAGATGATGTTTCTAGTCAAACTAGTTACATTATAACAGTTTCCTAATTTAACTACACACCTGAAGGGTAGTTCTTAAACTTAGGTATCTAAGGCTAAAACACCGACTTTCGTCCCGTTTCCAATTCGCAGAATAAATCTCAATCTGAAGTCAGTATCCTGCTCATAGCAGATTCTGAACATCAGTATATATATATGTAACACACTAAGTATTTAAAATCCAATTTTAATATTATTTGTGAACATATTTATGACAAAACATATTTGAAGTCAGAGCATTGCTCGTCTTCAATTCCTTCATGTCTGCTTTGTTCAAACGGCAGTCACGCTTCCGCGATCCCGTTTGCCACAATTTAGCCAGACATTTTGGGATATGTCTTTTGTCTTCCTAGAAGATTATAATAATTTTGCCTTTGCCCTTTTTCACATTCCAGAAGCCTTTGGCCAAGCCTTTGGCCTTCTTGAATGTCGAAGTAATATGCGCCTTGCGCTTCGTGCCTTATTGCAAACTTTGGCTTTGACTCCTTGAGTATAGCCATTAACTCCCCAAGAGTTTACTATTGTAATTTAGTACTTCTAAGATCTAAAATAGATCTATGAAGATCCTTCAATTTCTTTATCATACTTTAAGGATCTAACCCTTTGTTCTGATAAAGAAATTAAGGAGTCTATTTGACAAGCTGAATGGATTAAGCACTAAAGTCATCATCACATAAATCTTCCAAAGATTATGCTCTACTATTTGCTTAACTTCGGGCTTAGGACTAATATGTTATTTTATCAAATAAAGTAACTTATTAGTTTTTCAGGACTATCCTGAAACTATTCCCAATTTGAAAATTAAACCATTTAAATACATTTTCCCCAGGATTATGTTTTAAATGCCAATCTTTCAATTTTATCTTGATTCTAATAGTCCATCTATTTAATCAACGATTTAGGTACTATTATTTAATGATTATTATAGTCCAACTATATATTCAATTATAATTTAATAGATTGAATACAGTCCAACTGTTTTCATAAAACAACGTTTAAATATTAGTCCAACTAACATTTAATTTATTTGACGAATGATGTTTGTTTGAGCGCGTATGGCAAGTAATTAAACGAATATTGCAAATTTAATTCTTGCCTCCCACTATTTTTCCGCGAGCCTCTAACCCTCTGTCGAGTACTCGGGAAACCGTGTTTCCTAGTGGGCTAGGATCCCGTTAAATATCACACAATCTTGACTTTGGCCAACAAATTATTTGATAATTAACTAGGTAGATCTCTAAGATCAATTGGACCCAATCCAATTCCTAGATCCAGTAGGGGGACATCCAAGTCCGAAACATATATCTTATATATGCCAATATATCTAATATATTACCTGAACTTTTTCCTCTGAACCAACTAAGCCTTGGCTTTGGCACAACAAACTTAGTGATCCCAGTTAAGCGTGACCCATTGACCTTGGAAAGCTTCGTAATCAATATCGATGGACAAGAAGTGATCTTGACTTTGGCCAACAAATCACAACTTGGACAAGACACCAATATGGAACAAAGCTCTCATGATTCAAACACATCCTCGAAGGACAAAGGCCTTGACTTTGGCCAACAAACCAATGCCAGTCTTGGATCTTGAGTAAGAATCACTCAATGGAAGGAAAAACGCTTAATATTTTGCGAGGGTTTTTCGCGTGCAAATTGGCAACCAATTTATTATCTTTGTTAAGGTCTCATCATCATACACCTTTAAACATGCATTCTAAATACATAATAAATCACGTATAATAAAATAATAATGATATGTGGATGGATACTTAACACATTGATCCTAGATCAAATCTCTCTATTTCTTCTCTCCCGCTAGCACAAGTATTACTTCTACCCGTTACACTACACTTCCAAAGAAACCTCATTTACATTGAGGGGAATAGGTGAGAAGAGAATACAAAGAGTAAGGAGGTAATAAGGCTGGACACGCAGGTCCAATTAATAAATTCCAAAATTATTACAACAATTTCCAAAATTGCCCCACCCATCTAATATCCATCCGATATACATTATTCATGCATCGCGACCATGTATTCACACAAGCATATTATCAATCAATCTAATCCAATTAATTAATCTGATAATTAATGACCATCCAATGTTCAAACAACGATTTGATTTTGCGCGAGTCAAACTCGTTTTTGTGAATAAGTACTCAAAGTACGAATTCTTGAATTAAATTAAACTACAAAATTAAATCCAATTCAATTTGTATTTAATACTAATTCGCTATTTAATTCCAAATTAAATATTACACTTTATTTGTAAACCTTTACGACTTAAATTCCAAATTTAATCGTTACGGGTCTCAAAGCCCGATTAACGTCCAACGTCAATTTAATTAAAGCCCAATGGGCTTTCAATTAATTTCTTAAGGTGTGGAATTTTGGTCAACTCAGGTCAAACCCAATAACCAAAGCCCAATCAAGGAGTAACCCCATAATCCTAGAAATCAATTTAGGCCCATTAGGCCCAATTAAATAATTAAAGGTCCATTAGTCGCATTTGGGCTTTATGGAAACGGTTTTGGGCCCAATTGGATCCAACCAATTTAGCCTAAACCTAACTTGGTACAACCAAGCCCAATTAGCCCATTTACAACATTACAATACCAATTTCCAAAATAGGCCCAATTAATTAAATTACAAAAATCCAATTTCACAATTTAATTAACCTAAAGTGTATTACATAATTAATTAATAAATCAACATTTTCAAATCATCAATTTACACAACTAATCATGCTCTTTTACATCAATTAGTGTCCAACACATTTTGATCAAAAAATCAAACCCATATACATGATTTAAGTCTCGGCAAAAGGGGGATTTTATGTCCAATTTTAAATCCTATCCAATTGAATCAAATTCAACAATAAATCAACATTCCCAATTGATTTCCAACTCATCCAATGAATCAAAATCAAAAAATCCAAGACAATTAGGGCATGATGTATTTTCGGCCAAGCCTAACATTTTGGGCAAAATTGTTCCAAACAATTTTTTATGAAATTGATCCAATCAATCTTCAATTAAAACACATTTAAGCATACGCAATCATCCAATTTCATAAAATCATGCTCAAATACATTTTACCCAATTTTAAGCCCTAAATCAGTTTCATGCTTTTAACAACTCTCTGATGCCATTTTTTGGAAAATCTACGGTCCCAAGGATCGAATAATCAAGCATAAAACACATGCGAATACATCAAGGAGTTGCAGAATACTCACAATGATTGGTTGAGACGATGCGGTGAAGAACAAAAAATCCATTTTCTGCCTCCTCCAAGTCACGGCAGTGGCAGTTTTTGAGTCCTCCATTTTCGGCTTTGGTGATCTCCATTGTTTCTCCAAGCTCCAAGCTTTGGTTGATGGTGATTCCAAGCTCATGTTGTGAGTTCCCTATCACCTTTGTATGGCTCCTATGTGTGCTAGTACTCAAGAAATTTGCCACAAATTTCATAGCTTCTCCTTAGCTCTTGGTAAACCAGAAAAACAGAAGGAAGAAGATGGTCCAAGACCGAGTGAGAGAGAGGAAGATTTTGGCTCCCAAAACCGTGAGAGGAGAGATAAAGAATTGGAAATGTGTATTAGTTGGTTATTGATTTCAAAAATCAAAACATATACCAAATAATAAAATAACAATATATGTCATTCAAGCTTTCAAAAAGCTTTCCAACCACTTCCATCAACTCACATCACTCAATCAATCAATCAAGTGACAAGTTGTCACATCACTCAAAGTGTCTAATGATTTGACGCTTGATACGACTAGCGATTTGACCCTTGATGTGACTTGCAGGCCGCACTCGAATTCGAAATGCGAATGCGCTCGCAAACAATCCCGGGCTCGGGTTCGCTAAGAGAACCAGTACCGTATCCTATGTGACCATCATCTCCATTATGACTGGAGTGATACTTCCGTCTTGACATCACACCCAACACACTACGATTCTCAATATACCCAGCAGAGGCGTACACAGAACCTGTTAAAGCCCTGGACGACCAAAACCAAAGTATATTGATTGTCGTAAGTATTAGCGGTGCAAGTCTCAGGTTAAGACCAAATACACCTACCCTGATTTCAGACTTCCATAGACACATAGTCATACTACCAATGCAATTCCGATGGGGTCTATCCAGAACGAAGCTGTTTCCCGTACCATCGGTAAAACACAACCTCATACTTCACTTGCATGAGTATCATATACCCAAATATATGAGAACTATGCTGTTATGCCCTCACAACGCGCACAAGTGTAATACTAGTCTTTTACGCATTATCGATGTCCAATCTCGATAATACTCTGACTAGGGATATTTAATGATTAAACCTTTGTGGATTGATACTGTCTCATATCATCTCAATCTAGGAACTAATCATAAGGACCTCCTGTCATTTATACATCTTGGTGATCTAATCACAAATGATAAGAGAGAAATTTCCTTTGTCACATAGTTAATTTGTACAACATCACCATGATCTGTACAAATAGTAACGCTATGGGTCATAAATGTCCAACACTAGGATCCCGTTAAATAACACACAATATTGACTTTGGCCAACAAATTATATGATAATTAACTAGGTAGATCTCTAAGATCAATTGGATCCCATCCAATTCCTCCAGTAGGTGGACATCCAAGTCCGAAACATATATCTTATATATGCCAATATATCCAATATATTCCCTAACATTTTTCCTCTGAATCAACTAAGCCTTGGCTTTGGCAAAACAAACTTAATGATCCCAGTTAAGCGGAACCCATTGACTTTGGAAAGCTTCGTAATCGATGTCGATGGACAAGAAGTGATCTTGACTTTGGCCAACAAATCACAACTTGGACAACACACCGATATGGAACAAAACCATCATGATTCAAACACATCCGCGCCGGACAAAGGTCTTGACTTTGGCCAACAAAGGTCTTGACTCAATGGAAGGAAAAACGCTTAATATGTATTGAGGGTTTTTCGCGTAAATTGGCAACCAATTTATTATCTTTGTTAAGGTCTCATCATCATACACCCTTAAGCATGCATTCTAACAACATAATAAGACGCGTATAAATAAAAATAATAATGATATGCGGATGGATATTTAACACATTTTGTTCCTATAACAAATCTCTACATTTCCTCTCTCCCGCTAGCACAAGTATTACTTCAACCCGATTACATAACACTTCTAAAGAAACCTCATTTACATTGAGGGGAATAGGTGAGAAGAGAAATACAAATAGTCAAGAGGTAATAGGCTGGACACGCAGGTCCAATTAATAAATTCTAAATTTATTACAACAATTTCCAAAATTGCCCTCACCCATCTAATATCCATCCGATATACATTATTCATACATCGCATCCATGTATTCACACAAAGCATGTTATCAATCAATCTAATCCAATTAATTAATCTGAAATTAATGACCATCCAATGTTCAAACAACAATTTGATTTTGCGCGAGTCAAACTCGTTTTATGAATAAGTACTCAAAATACGAATTCTTGAATTATATTAAACTATAACATTCAATCCAATTTAATTTGTATTTAATAATAATTCTATATTTAATTCCAAATTAAATAATTACACTTTTTAATGTGCCTTTACGACTTAGATTCCAAATCTAATCGTTACGGGTCTCAAAGCCCAATTAACATCCAATGTCAATTTAATTAAAGTCCAATGGGCTTTCAATTAATTTCATAAGGCATGGACTATGGTCAATATGGGTCAAACCCAAATACCAAAGCCCATTTAAGGAATCACCCTTATTTTCCAAGAAACCAATTTAGGCCCATTAGGCCCAATTAAAATTAAAGGTCCATTTAATTATATTTGGACTTTATGGATATGGTTTTGGGCCCAATTAGATCCAACCAATTAGCCTAAACCAAATTTGGCCCAACCAAGCCCATTAAGCCCAATTCCAAATTTGGCCCAATTAATTAAATTACAAAATTCCAAATTTCACAATTAAATTAATCTAAGTGTATAGCCATGATTAATTAACCAAATTAACATTTCCAAAATACCAATTTATATAATTAATCATGCTTATTATCATCAATACATGTCCAACACAATTGAATCAAAAATCAATCATTTTCCATGCAATGTCACTCACGGTAATTTGGGATTATTTGTCTAATTCTGATTTCAATCCAATTGAATCCTAAATCAACATTTCCCAAGTCATTCAAACTCATCCAATGATTCAAAAAAAAAATCACCATGACATTTAGGGCACTAGTCCATTCGGCCAGCCAAACAATTTGGGGAAAATTCATCCAATTCAATTTTCATCAAATTAACCATGCATAACACTATGTTATCATCATTCAAGCATATTCAAAAAATCAATTTCATCCAAACATGCTCAAATCAATTTTACCCAATTTTACACCAATTCCAATTTCATGCTTAAATCATGGCTCTGATACCATTGTTGGGTTTTTAAGGTCTAACCAATATCGATTTAAGCGTAAAACATGTGAATACAACAAAGAAGTATGGCAGAATCATACTTACATTGATCGGATTTTGATGCGAGGAATAACAAAAATCTTCAAGCATTTCCTCCATGAAGCTCACGGCTTTGGCCTCCATTTTTGTGCTCTATGATTCGGTCAAGCTCCAAGCTTGAGTGAATGGTGATTCTATGCTCAATGGTTTGTTTCCCTATCACCTTTGGATGACTCTTTGGTGTGCTAGCACTAGGAAAAATTTGCCACAAATCCTTCCATTACTTTTTGTGACTCTCGGCTTTGAGAGGAAAAATGAGGGAGGAAATATTTTGGCCCTTGACCGAAAATGGAGAAGGAGATGGGAGAGAGAAGATGAGTTGGTGTGTTGTATTTTGGTTTTTCCAAAAACTAATACCAAAAATGTTTTCCAAAATTATGTATATGGCTTTCAAAAAGTCAAACAATATTTTAGAGCCAAAATGGCAATAAATGCCTACAACAACTCACATCACTATTCACATCAATCAATGATGACAAGCATCACTTCACTCAAAGTGATGTGACTTCCATCACTTGATTGACTAGTGATTTGACGCTTGATGTGACTTGTGCGCCGCACTTGAATTCGAAATGCGAGTGGGCCCGCAAACACTCTCGGGCTCGGGTTCGCTAATTCCGAATTAACGAATTTTCCGTTGCGACGTAATTAAATCAAATTTAATTAAATAATTATGCCTAGCAAAATTACTATTCACATCGCTAGCGAATTAATTATAAATTAACTCGTTTGCCCGAATTACAATCTAATTTTAATTCCGCGTCAAAATCCAATTTCGTATAATATATCGAATATATTATTTTATCGATTATTTCCAAATTAATCGTTCTCTCTCTTTAAATAATATTTTATCCGAGATAAAATATTTCCATAATTACTCCCAGAATAATTTTCTCTCTCTATCAATTAATCCCAGATTAATAATGTGCGAGTCATACGTCATCGTTGAATCTTTGGGAAGCGACCCATGAGATCCCCAGATATGTTGACAGTAAATCCGGTCGTCAAACTATCCGAACACGTACGTACCTAGTACTACACTTTTACCGATTTACAAGACATGGTTGGCTTCTAGCAAAACATCGTGCCTACCCAATTCTCCAGAAATATTCTTAAAGGAACATGTAATCTTTATCAGGCGTAGTATATGTAGTATTGCGTATTACGATCCAGCATCAGATGTCACGTGCTAGGCCTGGGGCTGGAATTGTGTCTGCCCCATACGAAGCACACATCAGATCTCTGGTAACTAGTCTCTATAATCGGATAAACATGACCTAGTCATAATATCCCGATAACTGCAGCATAAAATAGCACCAGTTTCGTATCCTACGTGATCATCATCTCCACTATGACTGGAGTGATACTTCCATCTTGACATCACACCCAATACACTATAATTCTCAAGATACCCAGAAGAGGCGTACACAGAACCTGTTAAAGCCCTGGACGACCAAAAAACCAAAGTATATTGATTGTCGCAAGTATTAGCGGTGCAAGTCTCAGGTTAAGACCAAATACACCTACCCTGATTCGGACTTCCATATGTTGGTTAATTCTAAGGTCCCAAGATCAAATCAAGACATGAAATAATGCGTGAATACACCAATGAAGATAACGGAATACTTACATTGATCGGTTGAGTCGATTTGAAGACGAATCTAATCCAAAAACGCACTGCCTTGCTCACGCCACTGCAACCAGTCCATGCTCACTGTCTTGGCAGTTTCGGGTCTCAAAACGAAGCTCCAAACTCCTTCGGATGAGTCCCGCCTCATGGGTGAACCTCCCTACCACCTTCGCAAGACTCGTAGTGTGCTAGCACTTGCGGTTTTCACCATGAAAACCCAACTCTTGGCTTCCCTTGCTCACGGTTTTTGGCTTCCAAAACCAGTCCCAATCTTTCATTTGGGCGTGAGAGAAGAGAGAATTTTGAGAGAGATAAAATTGTATTAAGTTTTAAAATGATTTACCAAAAATCAATTTATATTTATGCCATAATATTTATTAAATTATAATAAAATTATGACACAAAACATGCAATGGCTTAGAGTGTAAAACACTCAATTTCCATGCAATAACATTGAGTGCATTGTACACTATCTACATGCAATGACATTGAGTGCAATGTACACAATCTACATGCAAAGCATTAGAATGACATGTGTCATGTGGGCCCCACACGTTTCCAAATGAAAGTGGGCCCACGTGCACTCACGCGTTCGGGTTCGATATTTCCGAAATACCGAGCTTACGTCGCGACGTTAATTCAATCGAATTTAAATAAATAATTGCGCCTAGCGAAATTATTATTTACGTCGCTAACGAATTAATTCTAAATTAACTCGTTTACCCGAATTAAAATCTGATTTTAATTCCGCGTCGAAATCTAATTTCGTCTAATATATCGAATATATTAATATATCGATTAATTCCGAATTAATCGTTCTCTCTCTTTAGACGATTTTTATCCCGGATAAAACATCTCCGTTATTAATCCTAGATTAATTTTCTCTCTCTTCTATTATAATCCCAGATTATTTAAGAGTGCGAGTTGTGCGTCATCGGTGGATTATCGGGAAGCGACCCATGAGATCCCCGGATAATCTGGCAGTAAATACGGTCGTCGGAGTATCCGAATCACGTACGTACCAAGTACTACGTTTACCGATTTACGAGACAAGGTCGACTCCTAGCAAAGCACCAAGTCTACCCAATTCTCCGGACATATCCATTTAAGAATATTAAGATCTGTATCAAGCGTAGTATACTAATGTATTGTGTTATCGGCCCAGTATCGGATAATCACGTGCTAGGCCTGGGGCTGGATAAGTGTCTGCCCCGTACGAAGCACATGTCGGATGTCTGGTAACTAGTCTCTATAATCGGATATACATGACCTGGTCATAATATCCCGATGGCCGCGCAGCACTTAAGAGCACTAATACCGTATCCTGCGTGACATCATCTCCAATATGACTGAAGTGATACTTCCATCTTGACATCACACCCAATACTCTACGACTCTCTGATAAACCCAGAAGTGGTGTACTCAGAACCCGTTTAAAGTCCCTTACCACCAAGACCAAAGTTTATCGATTATCGTAAGTATTAGCGATGTAAGTCTCAGGTTAAGACCATACACACCTACCTTGATTTCGGCCTCCCATAGACACATAGTCATAATACCAATGGGATTCCGAGGGGTCTATCCAGAGCGAAGCTGTTTCCCGTACCGTCGGTGAAACACGACCTCCTATCGCACTTGCATAAGTATCCAATACTTATATATATGAGAACTATGCCGTTGTGCCCTCACGACGCGCACAAGTGCAATACTAGCCTATTCCGCATTATCGATGTCCAGTCTCGATAATACTACGGCTAGGGATATTTAATGATTAAACCTTCGGGGACTGATACTGTCTCATATCATTCTCAGTCCAGGTACTAATCATAGGGACCTCTCTTCATTTATATATCTATGGTGATCTAATCACAAATGATGAGAGTGCAATTTCCTTGTACATAGTTAATTTGCTACAAAACACAATGATCTGTGCAAATAGTGACGCTATGGGTCATTTTGTCTAACAATCTCCCACTTGGCACATAGCCAGTCACTCAAGTGTCCACACCTGAACTATGTACGGTTCGCTCAAATTGCTGAGGAAAGGTTTTCGTCAGCGGATTTGCTTAATTATCGTCTGACGCGATTTACACGATCATCACATCGCCACGATGTATGATCCGAACGAATCAGATGATATAGAGAAGTATATATCTGGATCGTCGATGAGACCTTTAATTCTTTAGCCTGTGCTGACGCCTAGCTCAGCTGCTAACAGAACCATATCTAATCTAATTAGATTTATTATCGATCCAAATGGCTTCTATTGCTGCCTCAGCTGCAACAATAATCCGCTTTTGTTGTTAATTCGGCAACAGTTATCTTGCTCGGAAGATTTCCAGCTCACTGTCCCGTTATTCAAACTTTATAGTACCGCAGTATTTAATCGTTTGGAAACTTGCTGCAGTGGTGATCCCAGTCACTTCAAGTTCTCCTTCTCCATAGTTTAAGATAGCATCTTTACTTCTCAGAGATACTAACAGATGTTCTAACTTCAATCCAGTGACTATCACTTGGATTGACCCGATTGTGACTCCATATGCTCGAAGCGTATGAGACACCAATACAAGTACATTTTAAATGTACAATTTCCCAGAGAGTGTTAACAAACTCCAAATCTAGCCCAGTAGATCTTTATTCCTTGAATAAAGGTTGTTACTCCCCAGAATTCTACGGAGAATTTCTATGAAAGAATATTATGAAAGCCAAGCTTTCACCAATAGCTATATGGGAATATGGGAATTTCACTGTCAGTGCGCTCTCCCACTAACCTCCTTATATACACAAGAATTATTTCGTTTTGAGTCAAATCATAAACCATTATGATTATTTCAAAACGTCAGTTCCAAGAACCTTATGCTTGCATCAATCCAAACATGGATCGAATAACCCGCAAACCTTGTTTGTCGGTTATATAAAATCGTCAGGATGTTGTAAAACATCCTCCAAAAGGTTTCCTTTTCAGGAAAGCGATTTTGATTTATAACTGACACATTTCATAAATGAAATATACAGTTATTATTTTTTAAGCATTTTCAAAATGGATTTACCATGGCAACAGGTAAAAAGGTTGAACCGTTATTAACACAATGTTTGACAACGACACCTTTCCGTCAAAACCTTAGGTTTGCACGTTGGTATGTTGCCTTCCATGTATGTCTTCCTTGAAGACGTTTAATGAATCAAAGGCACAACGCCTTGTGGTACAACAACTAGTATCCAAACATAGTTGTTATACATGGAATCCATTTCGGACTCATGGCACTTTGCCATAACATGAGTCGATACCTCGTATCACTTCCTCTAAACGTAGTCGGATGGTACACCACCATAAGATTGACATCTTTATGAGGTGAGATCAGAAAACCATACCCTAGGTTGTTTTCTGACTCTATCCGATCTACTAGGTTCTTGTGTATTTGAAGATTAATGGTATAGTTCATCATAGATGAACTATTGTGTTCCATTAAGGACTTCGTGCCTTGAACAGTATTACTCCGATTTTCATCGAGTATCACTATCCTCCCACTGACCACTGCATATCGGTATTCCTCTCAGGAAAACCGCATGGTGAGCAACAATTACATTGTTCTCATGTGGGATTTATAAGTACTATACTTAAGGTTTCCCTTAGGATAACCTATATTGGCACTTATCCAATTTGGGTCCTTAGTTTGGTATCATCCAAACGCTATGCCTGGCATACCCAAATTATCAGGAATGAGAAACCTCGTTTCTTCCCTGTTCATATCCTATATGATATCTGTCAAACAGATTTATATGGAACCTTATTCTAAATAAGTTTTGCACTGTTAATACATATCCGGTTTGAAGGAGATAGTAGCTCAGAGCGACTCGTGATAAACCTTATCATGTCCAACAAAAATTCGGTTTTTGGTTCGGACACACCGTCTAACTAACGTGTCTCGGAGGAGTCCTCATATGAAAGAATACCGTACTCTTTCATTTACGTATGAAACTTACTGCTTAAGTATTTTCCATTACGGTTTTACTGTGGCGGAATAATACTACAGCCGATCTGTTTGTCTACTTCGTGTCGAAACTCTAAAGTTTCCGATCTGTGTTCTTCAAAAGAAACACATAACCACAACGTGATGTCACATCCGTTAAGGTCACGAAATATTCATGTTCACATCTAGCCTAGCTAGATATGGGCCCACTTACTTCACCATGAATAGGGCTAACAGATCGGTGGCCCTTTTACTATTACCAAGTAAATAGTATTTTAGGTATTTAACCTATAAACTAGATTCGTAGACCTTATTTGAATAGTCAAATCAGTCCTAGTACCCACTCTTCAAAAGTGTGGATATACGAGTCTTGTTTATTGTGTCTCAGACAACAATGCCACAAATAAGTCTCTATTGATCAAATCAATTTGAGCTATTTTTTGTCATTTTATATGTTTTTGAGATTTTATTATATTCAAAATTAAATTCTGTTATTTACATCCAATGTATTTATCTCAGTATCATCTTTATATAATGAAACACTTTAGTGTTCTAGAATATAAAGGTTTTATCCGCATCGGATTAAACACTGATATAGAGATAATGTCTCTAGTCAAACTAGTTACAAACATAAATTTCCTAATTTAAGTACATACCCAAATGGTAGTTCCTAAATTTAGGTATCTACGGTCGAAACAGCGACTTTCGTCCCGTTTCCAATTCGCAGAGAAATCTCGGCTTGAAGCTAGTATCCAGCTCACAGCGGATTCTGAACGTCAATACATATACGTATTATGTACCACACTAAGTATTTAAAATCTAATTTCAATACTAGTAGTGAATATAACTTTGACAAACATTTTTAAAGTCAGAGCCTTGCCCTTTCTTTAATTCCTTGTATCCATATCCAAATGGTTGTCGCTTGCGGGATATGTCAATTATCCTTTTCAATATTTCACAAACCTTTGGCCAAGCCTTGGGTTTCGGAATATCGAAACGATGTGCACCTTGTGCTACATGCCCAATTGCAAACTTTGACTTTTCTCCACTAGAATAGTCAATTAATTCTCCAAGAATTATTAATTGCAATTTTAATACTTTTAAATCTAAAGATAGATTTATTGTAAGTATATTAATTAAGCACTAAAGTCATCATCACATAAATCTTCCAAAGACTTTATGCTCTACTATTTGCTTAATTATGGGCTTAGTCATAATAAGTTATTTTATCAAATAAATTAACCTATTATTAATTCCCAATTGAAAATTAAATTATTTAAAACATTTAATCCAAGGATTATATATTTTAAATATTCAACCTTTTCAATTCTTTACTTGATTTTAATAGTCCAACTATTTAATTAAATTATTAAGGTACTATTTATTATAATGATTACAATAATCCAATTTATTTAATCAACTATAATTTTAATATTGATTACTATAATCCCATTATAAAATCAACTATTATTTAATTCAATTATATTGATTACTATAATCCAATTATAAAATCAACTATATATTGAATGAGTTTGTATATAGTCCAACTATATATATAATTTAAAACAACATAAAATATTAGTCCAACTAATACTTTTAATAATATGACGAGTAAAAATAAAATGAGTGTGTTTAGCGAGTATTCGAACGAATGTTGCAAATTCAATACTTGCCTCCCACTATTTTTCGTCGAGCCTCTAACCCTCTGTGGAGTACTACTCGGGAAACCGCGTTTCCTAGTGGGCTAGGATCCTATTAAATAACACACAACCCTGACTTTGGCCAGTAAAAAGCTGTATGCTATTTAACTAGGTAGATCTCACAGATCAATTGGATCTCATCCAATTCCTAGATCCGGTTAGGTGGACATCCAAGTCCGAAACATATGTATAATGTCAATGTATCCATTACATTTTCCTAACCATATCCTCTGAATCATTTAGGCCTTGGCTTTGGCCAAACACAAACCTAATGATTCCAGTTAAGCGGGACCCATTGACGAGGAAAGTTTCGTAATCAATGTCATTGGACAAAAAGTGATCTGACTTTGGTCAATAAAAATCACGATTTGGACAAGACACCGATATGCAACAAAATTCTCATGATTCAAGTACAATCCTTGATTGACAAAGGTCTTGACTTTGGTCAAAAACAAACCAATGCCAACTTCGGATCTTGAACAAGAATCATTCAATGGAAGGATATTTGCTTAATATAGATTGAGGGATTTTCGCGTGCAAATTGGCTACCAATTTAATTATCTTTGTTAAGGTCTCATCATCATACACCCTTAAACATGCATTCTAAATACATAATAAAGCGAGTATGAAATAAAATAATAATGATATGCGGATGGATACTTAACACATTGATCCTAGATCAAATCTCTCTCCTTTCTCACTCAAGCTAGCACTTGTACTACTTCTACACGTTACACTACACTTCTAAAGAAACCTCATATACATAGAGGGGAATAGGTGAGAAGAGAATACAAAGAGAAAGAAGGTGATAAGGCTGGACACGCAGGTCCAATTTAATAAATCGAATTTATTACAACAATTTCTAAAATTGCCCACCCGACTAATATCCATCCGATATGCATTATTCATTCAACACAACCACGTATTCACACACATAAGCATGCTATCAATCAATCTAATCAAATTAATTAATCTGATAATTAAGTGATCATCCAATGTTCAAACAACGATTTGATTTTGTTCGAGTCAAACTCGTTTTTGCGAATAAGTACTTAAAGTACGAATTCATGAATTAAATTAAACTACATAATTAAATCCAATTTAACATGTATTTAATACTAATTCATTATTCAATTCTAAATTAAATATTGCACTTTATATTAATAAACCTTTTACGATTTAAATTCCAAATTCAATCGCGTCGGGACTCAAAGTCCGAATAACGTCCAACGTCAATTCAATTAAAGTCCAATGGGCTTTTGATTGATTTCTTAAGGCGTGGACTTTGGTCAACTCGGGTCAAACCGATAACCAAAGTCCAATCCGGGATTTACCCCATAAGCCCATAAATCAATCTTGGCCCATTAGGCCCAATTGAACTTTAAAGGTTCATTAGTCGCAATTGGGCTTTATGGTTAAGGTTTTGGGCCCAATTGGATCCAATCCACTTGGCCTAAACCAAACTTGATAAATCAAGCCCAATAGGCCCAATTACAACTTTAAATTCTAATTTCCAAAATTAGGCCCAATTAATTAAATCCAAAAATCCAATTTTCACAATTTAATTACCAAAAGTGCATTATATGATTAATCAACTAAATCAACATTTCCAAAACACTAAATTAGTCCAATTAATCATACTTAATTCATTATTACATGTCAAACACACATAATGAAAAATCAAACCCATAAACATGCTTCAATGCTCTCGGCCAAGGAAGGTGATTTTGTGTCCGATTCGGTTTCGATCCAATCGAACCTACAATCGACATCAAATCAACATCCGATTTGATTTCATACACATCCAATGTCACAAAACCAAAATTACCAAGACATTCAATAGGGCTATACATTCGGCCAAGGTGAAGGAGATTGGGGATTTTTTGTTCAATTCAAAATTCAATCAAATTGACTTCAAATTAACATCATCCTTTATCATTATAACTCATCCAATGAATTAAAATGAAAAAATTCCAAGAACTCCAAGACTCCTACACATTCGGCCAACATGAATAAATTGGGGAAAATTATTCCAAATCAATTTTCAACAAATTGGTCCAACCAAAATGCAATAAAACATGTTATAAGCATACTTAAACAATCAATTTATTCAAATCATGCTCAACAAACATTTACCCAAATTTTAAACCCTACAAATTTCATGCTTGCAACATTAGCTCATGATGCCATTGTTGGTTAATTCTAAGGTCCCAAGATCAAATCAAGACATGAAATAATGCGTGAATACACCAATGAAGATAGCGGAATACTTACATTGATCGGTTTAGTCGATTTGAAGACGAATCTAATCCAAAAACGCACTGCCTTGCTCACGCCACTGCAACCAGTCCATGCTCACTGTCTTGGCAGTTTCAGGTCTCAAAACGAAGCTCCAAACTCCTTCGGATGAGTCCCGCCTCATGGGTGAACCTCCCTACCACCTTCGCAAGACTCGTAGTGTGCTAGCACTTGCGGTTTTCACCATGAAAACCCAACTCTTGGCTTCCCTTGCTCACGGTTTTTGGCTTCCAAAACCAGTCCCAATCTTTCATTTTGGGCGTGAGAGAAGAGAGAATTTTTGAGAGAGATAAAATTGTGTATTAAGTTTTAAAATGATTTACCAAAAATCAATTTATATTTATGCCATAATATTTATTAAATTAATAATAAAATTATGACACAAAACATGCAATGGCTTAGAGTGTAAAACACTCAATTTCCATGCAATAACATTGAGTGCATTGTACACTATCTACATGCAATGACATTGAGTGCAATGTACAGAATCTACATGCAAAGCATTAGAATGACATGTGTCATGTGGGCCCCACACGTTTCCAAATGAAAGTGGGCCCACGTGCACTCACGCGTTCGGGTTCGATATTTCCGAAATACCGAGCTTACGTCGCGACGTTAATTCAATCGAATTTAAATAAATAATTGCGCCTAGCGAAATTATTATTTACGTCGCTAACGAATTAATTCTAAATTAACTCGTTTACCCGAATTAAAATCTGATTTTAATTCCGCGTCGAAATCTAATTTCGTCTAATATATCGAATATATTAATATATCGATTAATTCCGAATTAATCGTTCTCTCTCTTTAGACGACATTTTATCCCGGATAAAACATCTCCGTTATTAATCCTAGATTAATTTTCTCTCTCTTCTATTATAATCCCAGATTATTTAAGAGTGCGAGTTGTGCGTCATCGGTGGATTATCGGGAAGCGACCCATGAGATCCCCGGATAATCTGGCAGTAAATACGGTCGTCGGAGTATCCGAATCACGTACGTACCAAGTACTACGTTCTACCGATTTACGAGACAAGGTCGACTCCTAGCAAAGCACCAAGTCTACCCAATTCTCGGACATATCCATTTAAGAATATTAAGATCTGTATCAAGCGTAGTATACTAATGTATGTGTATATCGGCCCAGTATCGGATAATCACGTGCTAGGCCTGGGGCTGGATAAGTGTCTGCCCCGTACGAAGCACATGTCGGATGTCTGGTAACTAGTCTCTATAATCGGATATACATGACCTTGTCATAATATCCCGATGGCCGCGCAGCACTTAAGAGCACTAATACCGTATCCTGCGTGACATCATCTCCAATATGACTGAAGTGATACTTCCATCTTGACATCACACCCAATACTCTACGACTCTCTGATAAACCCAGAAGTGGTGTACTCAGAACCCGTTTAAAGTCCCTTACCACCAAGACCAAAGTTTATCGATTATCGTAAGTATTAGCGATGTAAGTCTCAGGTTAAGACCATACACACCTACCTTGATTTCGGCCTCCCATAGACACATAGTCATAATACCAATGGGATTCCGAGGGGTCTATCCAGAGCGAAGCTGTTTCCCGTACCGTCGGTGAAACACGACCTCCTATCGCACTTGCATAAGTATCCAATACTTATATATATGAGAACTATGCCGTTGTGCCCTCACGAACGCGCACAAGTGCAATACTAGCCTATTCCGCATTATCGATGTCCAGTCTCGATAATACTACGGCTAGGGATATTTAATGATTAAACCTTCGGGGACTGATATTGTCTCATATCATTCTCAGTCCAGGTACTAATCATAGGGACCTCTCTTCATTTATATATCTATGGTGATCTAATCACAAATGATGAGAGTGCAATTTCCTTGTCACATAGTTAATTTGCTACAACAACACAATGATCTGTGCAAATAGTGACGCTATGGGTCATTTTGTCCAACACCATAGACACATAGTCATACTACCAATGGAATTCAATGGGGTCTATCCAGAGAGAAGTTGTTTCCGTACCATCGGTAAACACAACGTCCTATTACACTTGCATGAGTATCCTATACCCATATATATGAGAACTATGTTGTTATACTCCCACAACGAGCACAAGTGTAATACTAGTCTATTCTGCATTATCAATGACCAATCTCGATAATACTACGACTAGGGATATTTAATGATTAAACCTTCGTGGATTGATACTATCTCATATCATCTCAATCCGGAACTAATCATAAGGACTTTTTATCATTTATATATCTTGGTAATCTAATTACAAATGATAAAAGAGCAATTTCCTTTGTCACATAGTTAATTTGTACAACAACACCATGATCTGTACAAATAGTGATGCTATGGGTCATAATTGTCCAACACTTGAGACTTGCATCGCTAATACTTGTGACAATCAGTATACTTTGGTTTTGGTCGTCCGCGGCTTTAATAGATTTTGTGTACGCCTCTTCTGGGTATATTGAGAATCGTAGTGTATTGGGTGTGATGTCAAGATGGAAGTATCACTTCAGTCATATGGAGATGATGATCACACATGGATACAGAACTAGTACTCTCAAGTGCTATAGCCATCGGAGAAGTATGACTAGGTCATGACTTTCCGATCTTAAAGAGACTAGTTGCTAGTGATCCGATATATGCTTCGTATGGGACAGACACAAATCCAGCCTAGGCCTAACATGTGACATCCGATACTGGATCGTAATACGCAATACTATGTATACTACGCCTGACGAAGATCTCGTATTCCGTAGAAGAATATTTCTGAAGAATTAGGTAGGCACGGTGTCTTGCTAGAGGCAACCATGTCTTGTAAATCACTAAGAACGTGGTACCGGGTACGCACATGTTCGGATAGTTCGATGATCGAGTTTACTACCAACATATCCAGGGATCTCTTGGGTCGCATCCCAAAGATTCACCGATGATATTTGACTCGAACATAATTAATCTGGGATTAATTATAATAGAGAAAATTAATTCGGGATTAATCACGGCAATAATTAATCTGGGATTAATTATTAGAGAAATAATTAATCTGGGATTAATAGCGTCGAGAATTTATCTGGGATTAAATTCGTTGAGAAGAGAGAACACGAGTAATTTGGAATTAATCGGTAAAATAAATTTAATAGTTAAATTAGATTTTACTATTTAATTTATTTAATTGGGCTAAAATAATATATTAGATATATTAAATGAAATCGGATTTCAACGCGGAATTAAAATTGGATTTTAATTCGTGCGAACAATTTAATTTAGAATTAATTCGTAAGTGACTTTCGTAATAATTTTGCTAGGCATTATTATTTTATTAAATTAGATTTAATTGCATTTCGACAGAAAACTCGTTTAATCGGATTAAACGGATCCGAGCCCAAAGAGTGTTGTGTAAGCCAACTAGATTTGGAATTAAATGGGTGGGACCCCTGACTTACATCAATTGTCAACAATTGATAGAAATGGTTGGCAATAGTTTTTGGATTTTATTTTAAACACTCAACACAAAAGTCAAAATATATAACACATTTAATGAATTTTGGAAATTCATTCATTTTGCTTTCTCCTTGGCCGAATTGGCCACTGACTTCTCTCTGTAATAAATGCCGAAAGAATAAAAGCAATTACTTCTTCCTTGTCTTTAGAAGACTTGGCCGAAATGGCCTCTCAAGTTTTATTGGCCAAATAAAAAGCATATGGCCTCTGATTTGTTTTTCTTCTTTTGATTTGGCCGAATTGGCCACTGCCTTGTCTTTTGAAGACTTGGCTGAATGGCCTTGGCTTTCCAAGGGCCGATTGCTTCCCTCTCTCTTGGGCGAATTTGCTTCTCCTTGGGAGATAAAAGTTGGTCCAATTTTGTTCTTACTAGCACATAAAGGAGTCAAGTGAAGGTGATAGGGATACTCACCCATGAGCTTGGAATCTTCCACATCCATGAAAGGTTTTGAACTAAACCGATCAATGTAAGTCCTCCGTAACTTATTTTTTATTTTATTCACACACGAATCACGCTTAGAGATCATGTGGCATGTCCAGGACACTAACACCACTAACATCATCAAATGCTTAAATTATCAAAATTTCAAAATATCCAATTTGGATCAAGTTGGTCTCACCTCTTTTCTTGTGAATTTCTTCATCACCTTGGGTTTTATGGATGCCAACCCTTCTTTCTTCTTCATTCTTCTCTCTTTCTTCTTCTCTTCTTTCCATTTTCTTCTTTTTCTTCTTCTTCTTCTTCCTCTTCTCTCACACATTTTCTTTTTCTTTTCTATTCTTTTCAATTTTTGTGAAATGTTAATAGTAACTCCTTTTTATACTTGGGCTTCTTTGAAATTTTCCAATTAAGAGGAAAGTTTATAGTTTTGTAGAAGTTTTGAGATTTCTCTAGAATGACCCCCGAGTACTATTCATCTGAATTTTTTATCTGTATTTTCAACTCAATTCTGTTCTGTATTTAGAAAACCGTTCAACTCGAAAGTCGTAGATCTCGATCGCATCTTTCCGATGATATAAAATTCATAAAAATTGGAGCTCGTATGAAAACATTACGACCCAAATATCATGTGCTGTCTAGAGTGGAACATCATAGAATTTCGCATCGAAGTTTCAAAGAATTAATCGTTTATCCCTGAAGTCGTTCCATGAATATATACATGCTCGGACATAATTTATTTTACATAACACTCATTTCGTGATGTAACAGTACTACAGTACGACAGTAGTGAAGGTTGCCGGTCATTACAAATTCCCCCCCCCCTTAAATAGGATTCATCCTCGAATCCTCTTTAAACTTAAGATCTAATCATAGGCCACTGGGTTTGTGGATTCCTTATAAACCTTATATTGTTCCTCAACTATTTTGTATCTTCGGAGTTTCTATTTGTCTTAACTATGAAGACTTTTATCCGGCTGATCATTTACCAACTAACTAGTGAGTACAAAAGATTATCCCTCTTTCTTAATATCTGACTTATACATCGAACCTTATGTCATACTACTTCGGAATTCATATCTTCAATGAATATCTTTCAAATTCCTTACTATGAAGTATTATTTTGTTTTTGTTTCATAAAATCTTTGCTAGGTATCTAGGACTATCTTATTTCCGAACTTCTAGTTGTGTTCAACCTTATTTGTCTCGAAGGAAATCCATTTCTTTAAATGTTTAGTTATATTCGATCAAGTTCTCCTTAGTTATTACCTTTGACCCTCACTAGAAATATTGGGGACTTATGGTTAGGCTTCCCATACTCCCTTTTTTGAAATCGATAAGTTTATAGGAGTGGTCCTTATTATTATTAACAATGCTTGTATTCGGTATTCTTTTAGCTGCACTTGTTTAACTTGATATGAACATTCTTTCTCATATCTTAGCTGCTTACTTTTTATATTCTCCTCGCCGAGCTCAAACTGATTATGAACTTCTTTCTTCAAGTTCCAATATCTCTACTTATTAAAGGGGTTTAGGGCTTCCTAACTTACTGTTACTGTCTACCAATGAATCTTGTATTTACTCTCTTTGTTACTGCGAATCTAATTGATGTTCCTTTTCATCGACTCGTTTCCTATACCTGATTGTATGCTAAGATACCTCCTCTTTATTTTTTTCCATACTATAGTAAACTTATTTTCTCGGTTATATATTATACTATATTTCTGCCAATATTTTCTTAGTATTTTCACCTATTGTCGTTGCACCTTTACAGTTTTACTTCCAAACTTTATACATGCCAACCTTGTCATCTTTTTTTCCGCTCTGTTCTGTAACTGAAACTTCTACGGCCTATATCTCTATCTCATTATCTGAAGAATATTAACTCTCTAATATCCCTAGTTTTGTTTAACATTTTTCTCTTACATTCTTGTCATTGCTTAACTAGTACTTCCTCTCTTCATTGTCTTATATTATAACTTCTCTTCTAGATCTCTTACTTATAGCTATTTCTTTTCCTATTCTGTTCTGATATTATTTCTAAAGGTTTTATGTTTTGGTCTTTTATCACTATACTTCCACTTCTTCGTGGGAATATCTTAAGGTAGCCCTCAAGGTCCATCTCTGCTGCTGTTGTCTAACAGAGTTTGGGAGGGTGGGGTGATTAGTGGTAAATCTATCACTATTTCCCACTCATTTAACCTAATATTTTGTATAGTTTCTTGGGTTTTGTGAATATTTTGATGTGTTTTGTGTTATTTTGTAGATAAATAAAGTTTCAGGACATTCTGGAGGTGATTTGGAGCAAGACAGTGAAAATTGGACAAAAAGGGCAAAATGGTCATTTTGCACGTCGCGATGCGCAAGCCTTTGGCATCGCAATGCCTAACGTGCACCGGGTCCATAAGTCAGAATCTAAGAAAAGTTTGACTTTGCTAACGTGCGCCGTGCCACGTGTCATCATCCTACGATGCCGACAGTTGCCGTCGCCACGTGTCCCTCCACCTGTCAGCCATGTCATCATCCACATCATCAGTTGACAGAGTCAACGTGCCACCTCACCGCCACGTCATCATCAGCCTATCACGAAGTGCCACATGTCGCAATTTTATGGTGCCGACAGTCACTTTGCCACGTGTTGCCACGTCAGCGCCATATCAGCATCAATCATTGACTCACTTATCCCTATCTGACACGTGGCTGATAAGAATCTTAATCAGCCAATCATAAGCCACCACGTGTCACAATAATTGAGCTCCAACCACCTTGCCACGTGTCACCTTATCACCTTATCCAGAATCACCACGTGTCATCACCTCAGCATGCCACGACCGAAAGAAGCTGGCATTGCGACGCCAAAGGCCTTGGCGTCGCGACGCCCAGAGCCTACCAAGGCCTATAAATTCAGCTCAATGTTTCATTTTCAAATGTACCTTCCTCTCTGAATTCTCTGATGTAAATATGGAGTTTTCTATCTAGTTTCTTACTTTTTACAGTTTTTACTATTCACCATGAGGAGGTAACTTCCCCAGCTAGGGTGAAAGGTAATTCTTTTACTGTTACTATTTAAGATTAATCTCCCTTAAAAAGGATACCGCCAGATTGGTCGGTTGGTAATTAAATTTTCTTATCGACTTTATGGCAGGTTTATTTTGGTTCCGCCTTTATGGCTGGTTGGACTTAATTTGACTTAATCAGGTTACCATCTATATGGCTGGTTGGTAAAATAATCACAAGTTAATATATTATATTAAGGGAGATATCTAAATACTAAATAGTAAAAGTTGATCCTTTTAACTTAGCATTTTATTTTATGTCTTTTACTTTTCAGCATTTTTACTTTATGTCTTTTACTTTTAAGTTTTTACTAGCCCTAGTTATGTGTTAGTTATCTGGGGTTGTGATGAATTCTAATATCACTGGTTTATAAGGGGTTATTTTATAGTTTGTGTAATTTAAAGGTTTACTTATTAAGTCTTAAGCATAATGCTTCTTGTTGTCTGATCACCAATAAGATTGATATGGTAAATCTAAAATGAACTAGACATAGGGATTTTAGGTTTCAGCCTTAGACTTAATAGCCCACGATCTTCCTTGAGGATAAATAACCCTTTAATAGATTTCTTACAGGATAGACATATACCTGTCGGATGGGGGTAGCCATAATTGGAACTTAAACTTAATGAATCAAGATAATTTGGTTGACATAGACATATGGTTCAATTGGGTTAAACTGGGTATTTGAGTCTGACCATCGACAGAGGTTTTTGCATAATTTCGTGTTCCAGGTTAGTAAACTGATTTATTACACAAACATAAAATAATCACTTCATCTTTTAAAAGATATTTTCCTTTAAGATATTTTCACTTCATCTTTGTGTGTTTTGTTATTTTCCTTAGTATTTTATTTTGTCTTTTTATTTATTTATTTATTTAGCAAATCTACAATCAACCAAATCAATCAAGCAATCATTCTCTTCTCCCTCAATTAGATATCTGTAAATAAATAGTATCAATAATTAATAACAACAGTAGGAATTAAGTCCTCATGGGATCGATATTTTATACTACTTGAACGATACGTGCGCTTGCGTTATACGTGTGTGTTTACGCCGGTCAAGTTTTTGGCGTCGTTGCCGGGGACTTATTTTTCTTGAGTTATTAATTTTGAAGCTATCTAATTTACTTGTATTTAATTTTCTTTATTTTTATCTGTAATTTTTATTTCTTTCTTTTGTTTTCAGGTGATTGAAAAATGGAACATTATTGGGAGATTGAAAGATCGCGAGCTTTACTAGAAGATACACCCCAAATCTGGGAGCCACAGTCCGGTTTTCTGAGGCCTGTTTTCCAACCCAATAACTATCACTGGATGTCAGAATCAAGCAATCCTACATTTTCTCAACAGAACGAAATAGGGAGATGTGTAATATGTGATGGTAACCACCCGAGTGATCAATGCATATACTTTTCAGAGTGGCAGAATTATCAGAATCATTCAAGGTACGAAGAACCATCATATTTTCCATCATATCAACCATCTACCTTCGATTTCCATCAACAATCAGAACCATCAGAGGAAGATCAGTTAATTCACATGTTCAAAGATTAGTTCGAGGAACGGGAAGCTCAATTTGATGCATAAATTCAGAGTCAAGCGGCGTCTATACAAAGGATGACAGATCAAGTTAGACAATTAACAGAAAACCTGAATCACATATCTCATGGAGCAAATTCAAATACTACTGAAGAAGCCTTCGAATATCCTGAGATTCATCATGACATCATAACAGAGGACGAGGCTGAGCAGTATCAAGAATCAGAGGTATCAGTTCAGGAGCCTGAACCAACAAAGTCTCTGTTTAATTTCTGTTATTCAGATTCTGACTCTGACGAAGAAGCTGAGCTGTTTGTACCAACTGCACCAACAAATGAGGATGGAATTCTGTATTCTCAAAATAAAGATCCTGAAGACTGTTTTGCACTGATGTTTGAAGAAGATATACCTGAGCCAATCATTTCACCCAGATCAGAGGATGAAGACCCTGACATTTCTTTACATCATCAGGTTGACAATTTTGAAGCATACATTTCACAGATGACAGATGAAGAATTGAATGCAGAAATTTTAAATTCATCTGTGAAGAAAATGTGGAGCAAGAAGCAGAGCAAATGGAGGAGCAAATGTCTGAACTTATTGAGAATCCAATGCATTCAGGCGAAACATCACTGTTTTGGGGAGTACTAATCAAAGATATCACCCAGAAGCTTGACAGAATTGAACTTTCATTCAAAGTCAAGCACCATACGAGACCTCATGATTTAATTCTTTCTTTTCAGGAACCAATGGAGCGACAAAGAATAAAAAGGTGGCACGAGCACTGAATGAGACAAAACTCTTTTTATCACCTTACCATTGGAAGAGACCCTTCAAAAGCAACGCTCATGGGATTGTCTTTAATTAGACATCCAAAACGATGCTGAAACCTCCTTGACATATGGATTTCAGTCACGTCTGGCTGAAGATGGAAAATTTAGCGCTAGCAGGGAGGCAACCCATGTAATTTGTTGTAATTTATATTTTTATATTTTGTGTAAACATGTTGTAGAGTTTTAAATTTTGTGTGTTATTTTTGTAGGGAAAAGCTCAACCAAAGCATAAGACAGAAGGAATGGTGTTTGACAAAGATAAGAGATAATTCATTAGTGATGGTTAAGTAAAGAATGGATTCTTGAGACGCATCCTAATGAATTTATACTAAGCGAATGGCGTATTGCGTACATAATTCTGTTGCCTTAATTATTGCTTTGATTTGCTTTTATGTTGTAATTATCTTTATTTTCGTAGACAGGATCCAGACTTTTTGACATTTCACGATTTCTTTTGTTTTGTTTAGCTAACAAACGTCCTATGGAAGATACTAGTTCTATTATTACTCACCCCTTTCAGGTACTATAAATTCAGCCCGTCATTGCACTTTTGAAGGCATCCAGAGTTGAGAAAGAAATACATATAAAAATGGAAGCCACTTCAAGAAGACGAGTTGAAAACATCTGTGTGTTTTGCGGTACTAGTATTGGTACTAAGCCATAATACGTAGAAGTAGCACAGGAATTGGGTCGAGTCTTAGCTGCAAGGAATATGCACTTAGTATATGGCGGAGGCAATCTTGGACTAATGGGAATCGTTTCCTAGGCCGTACAGGAATGAGGCAGTCACATTTTGGGAATCATCCCAAAACCCTTGGCAGAGGCAAATCTTATTGAACCATCAAACAGAGAGGAACTGATCATGTCAGATATGCCTGAACGATTGGTAGAAATGATTTACCGTGCTGATGCTTTTATTGCTTTGCCAGGTGGCTTGGGCACATTGGAGGAAATTTTTATAGTGTTATCTTGGGCGAACTTGAACATACACCAGAAACCAATTGGGCTATTTAACGTTGATGGAATTTATGATTTTCTTTGTGTGTTTCTTGATGATGCCCGGAGAAATGGGTTCGTGTCAAAACCTTTAAAAGAACTCCTCTTTACTGCCAGAACTGCCCTGGATCTAATTGACCAACTCTTAGCCTATGAACCTCAAGTTGACCCTATCCTCTCAAAAATAAATTGGTCCGAGGATGATCGTGGTAAGAGGCGTCGGATTAATCTGGATCTTAACCTTTAATTTCCTTTAGAATTTCAGTTAACCAGGTATTATCTTCTAAACTTTTCTTCTACTGTTTAAGACATTGGGGACAATGTCTCATTTAGGTTTGGGGGAGGGAATTAGTTGATCAGTACCTTATTTTTACTTTGTGTGTTATTTTTATTTTTAGTCCAAAATTTTTTGAAAAAAAATTGAAACTTTTTTTCAAAAATTACAAAATTATTTTGCGTTTTTGTGTTTTTATTTTGACTAAAAAGGTGAAATTGGTAAGAGATAGCTGAGTAAGGAGTTTCCACTCCTGAGACGTATCTCAAACCTATTTCGGAACAAGTTAATTTTTGTTTATTTCATTTTGAATTATTTAATTTGTAAATTCTCCATAAAATTGACTAAAATGGATCTTCATATGCTCAATTGACAGGTATTATCAACATGCATAGTAACATTTGGACATGAGCTAAAATTGAAAAGTTTGTAATATTCAGTGCTCTAGTTTAATTGGAGGAAGCATCTCAAAAATCAATGGAGTAAAAAAAAAACGTATGAGATCCGAGTTATTAAGTCCGTAAGGGTGTTTTAACACTTAGTGCCCTAAAACCAACTGGTTTGGGAGTCATTGGCCCAAAACTCGCTACATGGATCAAAGATGCTGCAAAAATATATATATCTGAAGTCTGAGTAATTAAGTCCGTAGGGGTGTCTTAACACCTGGTGCCCTAAAGGCAACTGGTTTGGGAGCCACCGACCCAACACTCGCTACATAGACGGAAGGTATTGTATATAAATAAAAAAAACTTCAAAAATCAAAGAAAAAATCAGAAAAATGAGAAAAATTATTCCACGGCTACAAAAATATGTCAATTTCGATAAAATTTTAGGACAAAAATATTACACTCTTATCAACTGCACTTATGACTGTTGTGGGCAAAAATGAGTTGTTTAATATTTTGTTGGCTGTGTATATGGAGAATTGTAAAAATGATCGGAGAATTTACTTATTCAGTAATTTAGAAAGAAACAAAACAACTAGTAACTTGGAGTAGAAATTTCACATGATTAGTCACTAACTTCTTTATTCTCTTTTCGCTTGTCTTTTTGCTTTTGTGTGCATTAGTTTCACTACCTTTCTACTTTTGTAAAATGTTTGTGGGTATCATTGATGTAAACCCTCACTAGACTACAACTCGTCCACTAGGAGCACTTAGGGGTTTAAAGGCTTGTTGCATATGCTAAATGCAACCGTGATCCCAACGAAAGTGGCTTAGTTAAATTTTATTATGTTATTTTATTTTATGTTTTGCTCGGCAAAATGTTAGGTTTGGGGGTGTGATGAGTGGTAAATCTATCACTATTTCCAACTCATTTAACCTAATATTTTGTATAGTTTCTTGAGTTTTGTGAATATTTTGATGTGTTTTGTGTTATTTTGTAGATAAATAAAGTTTCAGGACATTCTGGAGGTGATTTGGAGCAAAACAGTGAAAATTGGACGAAAGGGGCAAAATGGTTATTTCGCGAATCGCAACGCGCAAGCCTTTGGCGTCGCGACGCCTAACGTGCGTTGGGTCCACAAGTCAGGATCTAAGAAAAGTTTGACTTTGCTAACGTGCGCCGTGCCACGTGTCACCATCACAGCCGATCTGCTAACATGAGCCGTGCCACGTGTCATCATCCTACGGTGCCGACAGTCGCCACGTGTCACTCCACCTGTCAGCCACATCATCGTCCACATCATCAGTTGACCGAGTCAACGTGCCACCTCACCGCCATGTCATCATCAACCAATCACAAAGTGCCACGTGTCGCAATTTTATGGTGCCGACAGTCACTTTGCCACGTGTCGCCACGTCAGCATCAATCATTGACTCACTTATCCCTATCTGACACATGGCGGATAAGAATCTTAATCAGCCAATCAGAAGCCGCCATGTGTCATAATAATTGAGCTCCAACCACCTTGCCACGTGTCACCTTATCACCTTATCCAGAATCGCCACGTGTCACCACCTCAGCATGCCACGACCAAAAGAAGTTGGCGTCGCGACGCCAAGGCCTTGGCGTCACAACGCCCAGAGCCTACCGAGGCCTATAAATTCAGCTCGATGTTTCAGTTTCAAATGTACCTTCCTCTCTGAATTCTCTGATGTAAATATGGAGTTTTCTATCTAGTTTCTTTTATTTTTTAGTTTTGTAAATAATTTTAATTATGTTTTGTAAATATAGTAATTTACTTTCTTACTTTTTACAGTTTTTACTATTCACCATGAGGAGGTAACTTCCCCAGCTAGGGTGAAAGGTAATTCATTTACTGTTACTATTTAAGATTAATCTCCCTTAAATATAATATATTCATTATTTAAAATATTGACTTAAAAAGGATACCGCCAGATTGGTCGGTTGGTAATTCATTTTAATCTAGTTTAAACCTGACTAATCAAGGATACCGCCAGATTGGTCGGTTGGTAAATAAATTTTCTTACTGCCTATATGGCAGGTTTATTTTGGTTCCGCCTTTATGGCTGGTTTGACTTAATTTGACTTAATCAGGTTACCGCCTATATGGCTGGTTGGTAAAATAATCACAAGTTAATATATTATATTAAGGGAGATATCTAAATTGTAAATAGTAAAAGTTGATCCTTTTACCTTAGCATTTTATTTTATGTCTTTTACTTTTCAGCATTTTTACTTTATGTCTTTTACTTTTAAGTTTTTACTAGCCCTAGTTATGTGTTAGTTATCTGGGGTTGTGATGAATTCTAATATCACTGGTTTATAAGGGGTTATTTTATAGTTTTTGTAATTTAAAAGGTTTACTTAGTAAGTCTTAAGCTTAATGCTTCTTGTTGTCTGATCACCAATAATATTGATATGGTAAATCTAAAATGAACTAGACATAGGGATTTTAGGTTTCAGCCTTAGACTTAATAGCCCACGATCTTCTTTGAGGATAGATAACCCTTTAATAGATTTCCTTACAGGATAGACATATACTTGTCGGGCGGGGGTAGCCATAATTGGAACTTAAACTTAATGAATCCATATAATTTGGTTGACATAGACATATGGTTCAATTGGGTTAAACTAGGTATTTGCGTCTGACCATCGACATAGGCTTTTGCATAATTTCGTGTTCTAGATTAGTAAACCGATTTATTACACAAACATAAAATAATCACTTCATCTTTTAAAAGATATTAGAATGATTCACAACCCTAGATCTTTGTGTCTTTTGTTATTTTCCTTAGTATTATATTTTGTCTTTTTATTTATTTATTTATTTAGCAAATCTACAATCAACTAAATCAATCAAGCAATCATTCTCTTCTCCCTCAATTAGATATCTGTAAATAAATAGTATCAATAATTAATAACAACAATAGGAATTAAGTCCTCGTGGGATCGATATTTTTATACTACTTGAATGATACGTGCGCTTGCGTTATACGTGTGTGTTTACGCCGGTCATGGGGATTGTCTTGGAGTCTTCTAGTGGTGTGTTCTCACTAGCTATACATGATGCAGTTGGTTATGCTGCTCATTTTATAAACTTATAGCTCTGTTGTTTACATATCTGGTGTTGGCTTCCCACTAGGATACTACAACTAGGAATTATATAAATTTCATGTTTCAACTCTACTACTTATTCGTTTTCTAATTACTGATGATATCACCATTTATTGTGAACCTCCATAAGGTTCATACTCTGTCAAACTCCTACTATTCTCCATTTATTAGTCTTTCTTACTAAACTTTGCTCTATTACTTGACTTTGCTCTATTACTCTATCAAACTCCCACTCTTCTAGAGGGATCATCTATAAAGCGAATTGTTTTGAATTCATTCAGACAAAAAAAGCTGACATAGATGTTATGGGTCGAATTTTGTTATTTCGCTCCTGGCTTCTATCTAGGAATATATCCATCGTCCATAAAGGAGCCGAATGACCCCAACGTTTCATGTTCGGTTTTGAATTAGCGGCCTTAAAAAGTATGAATCAACGTCGACTATAACCCCTAGCCTTCCAAGCTAACGATACGGGTTCGATTCCCGCTACCCGCTCCATATTCTAATTATATCAATTATTATATCAACTCAGCGATGTATTAATTAAAGTTTTTCCTATTTATCTTAGTTTCTTGAACTCCTTATATCTTTATTTCCCTGGAAACTCCATCATCTTTGATTGCTTAAGACATCTCTACTAAGTTTCTTGGTTCGGGTTCTACTCTTTACCTATTGTGTCCTTCTCAATATCATGAGATTCTTTATAAGTAATTCACCATATTCCTGAGAGTTTTTCTCCCTAGTGTCTTCGTATATCTAAGTCTTTACTTCCTTAAGGGTTCCTTATTTCAACGGCGGCTTCCAGACTTAGCTCATCTTACTGAGGCACCATATTATTCTATCTCACGCATCTTATCAATGTTTCATTGAACTTATCGATTTGGCTGTCTAGCCATCTCGCGATTCGTCTAACCCGTCAATTTCTTTTCTAGAAGTTTTGAGATTTCTCTAGAATGACCCTCGGGCACTATTCTTCTGAATTTTCGATCTGTGTTTTCGACTCACTTCTGGCCCGAATTTGGAAAAATATTCAACGTGAAAATCGTATATATCTATCTCATATTTGCTTCGATATATAATTCATCAAAATTAGAGTTCGTATGAAAAAGTTACGGTCTAAATACCTTGGGCTGTCCGGAGTGGAACATCATAGAATTTTGCATCGGAGTTTCGAAGAATTAATCGTTTTCCCTAAGTCGTTCCTTGAATATATACATGCTCGGACATAATTTATTTTACACAACACTCATTTCGTGATGTAACAGTACTACAGTGCGATAGTAATAAAGGCTACCGGTCGCTACAGTGCCCAGGTGAATCACTCATTTCTATTTGATACTCTATAACTGCTTTTTTACTTTGGCTCCTTCTTTTCTTTAAGAATTTAATAATTCTTAAGATTTCATAGATGATCAATTGCCTCATTATTGCTTTCACCCAAGCATAACTTAGCTTGTAAGGTCCTGAACGAATTTGATGCACTAGTTCCAGTATGATTGTACTCGCAATTCTTCCAATTGAATCACTAGTCCTTATTTACAGTATCTAATATATACGGGAAATTATACCAATCGTCTCACTTAAGAAGCATCTTCGTACATAAGTCGTACTGATGTCGTATGATATTTCTGAATACACATATGAATTCTTCACCGATAATACTTCCACATCTCTAAGGATGCTTGTGTCTCTTATAGCCAGGTCTTTTCCCATTCTACCTTAATTCTGGGTAATTATATACAAATGTAATCCTTGATGCTATTACAACTGATCACACTTGATAACTTCTTAGCTCTACATGCACGATCTGATCTAACATTCACTCTCATAACTTAGTTATTCAACTCTCTCAATTTTCTCCTTGTTAAGTTTCACTTGTTTATCAGTTCCATCCTTCAAGTTCTCCTATCTCTATCTATTTTTTAGGCTTAAGACCTCATGGTTTATGGTCAAAATTCTCCGTGTAATTATAGCTCACTATTGATGTTTGTCGATGTCTCTTATAGTTAGGATATTATTCTTGAACAGATTTTCCGGTGGTCCCTCTTAATTGGGTAAAGCCTCTTGAACATGGTACTTATTTTAAGCCTAATTGTATGTATACTAGTCCTAAATCTGTATCTTTTACTATTATCATCGATGCTAGAGATTCGGTTCTGGTTGTTGGTTTCTATAATATGTCCCAAGGAAAGATTAAGCATTCATGAAATACTATAAATGAATATATATAAAAGACTTGAAGCATGGCGGAATCATACTTACAAAGCTATGTGATGAAGAAGATGATCAAATGGTGGAAGCTCCAAGTGTTGGAAGATTCGGCCAAGAGGAGGAAGAAGACTTGAAGCTCCAAGCTTTTGTATTCCAAGCTCTTTGATGGTTTCCCTATCACCTCTTTTGATCCCTTTGAAGGTGCTAGCCTTGCATGTTCCAAACAACAACCCTTTCTTCAAGCTTTTGGCAACCAAAATTGAAGAAGATGAAGACCAAAACTGCATGCAGTTTTCGGTCATAAAAGAGAGAGAGGAGAGAAATTTCTTTTTGTTCTAATTGATTTTTGATACCAAAAAATCAATTTATATTTATGCCATAATATTTATTAAATAATAATAAATCTATGACACAAGCCATGCAAAGGCTTAGAGTGTCCAACACTCAAATTCCATGCATAACATTTGAGTGTAAAATACACTATCACCATACAATGCATCATCAATAAAATAATGCATATAATGACATGTGTCATGTGGGCCCCACACGTTTCCCAATGAAAGTGGGCCCACGTCCACTCACGCGTTCGGGTTCGATATTTCCGAAATACCGAGCTAGCGTCGCGACGTTAATTAAATCGGATTTAAATAAATAATCGCTCCTAGCGAAATTATTATTTACGTCGCTTACGAATTAATTCTAAATT
>SKCR01039066.1:0-50164 GCA_019454045.1 Zanthoxylum bungeanum | reverse complement strand
CTGTAGAGGACAGACCGACAGAGGAGCCATACATTCAGGTAGGTGTATAACCTTCTACATCCTCTCTCTGTAGGTCAACTAGGATATCAAGATCTTCTGATCGCTTGTATTTGATACAAGACAAGAGTCTCGATGTACTAATTACAGAGGAGACTGATTTATGTACCTACAGAGAAGAAATGTTAGACAGTGACTCCGCTAAGTGGGAGGAAGTTATGAAATCTGAATTAGACTCCATACATGAGAATCAAGTTTGGAACTTGGTTTCACTTCCCGGGGGAATTGTTCCTGTTGGTTGTAAATGGGTTTACAAAATGAAGTGAAATTCTGATGGGGATGTCAAAACCTTCAAGACCCGACTAGTTGCTAAAGGTTATACTTAGAGGCCAAGTGTGGACTATGATGAAATCTTTTCACCAGTAGCGATGCTAAAGTCTATTAGGATTTTATTGGCTAACTCTACTTACCATGAATATGATATTTGGAAAATGGATGTCAAAACCACTTTTCTTAATGGATTTCTTGATGAAGAATTCTATATGGAACAACCATAGTTTTTTATTTCTAGCTGAAATTCAGGCATGGTATATATGCTTAAGAAGTCCATTTATGGACTTAAACAAGCATCATGGAGTTGGAATCTTCATTTTGATGAGGTAATCAGATTAACTGGTTTTCTTGAAAAGGAAACTTGTGTTTATAAGAAGGCCAGTGAGAGCATGGTAGTGTTCTTGGTACTCTATGTTGATGATATCATTATCATTAGGAATAATCTTGGGATGATGTAGGGCGTTAAAGCATATCTCTGTAAGAAATTCTCCATGAAATACTTGGGAGAGGCCTCCTATATAATTGGTATAAAACTCTATAGAGATAGAGAAATGAGGTTGATTGGGTTGTCGCAATCCTCGTATATATATAAGATCTTAGATAGGTATAACTTTAGCAATTATAAAATTACTAATATACCTTTTCAATATGGCATTCATCTTTCGAAGAAGATGTGTCCTTAAACGAAAGATGAAAAGACTAGAATGTCTAATCAACCATATGTATCATGCTTATGAAGCATTATATATGCCATGTTGTGTACGAGACCTGATATTAGTCATGTAGAAAGTGTTACTAGCAAGTATCAGGCCAATCCAGGTAACGATCATTTGATGGCTGTTAAACATATCCTTAAGTATCTTAAAGATACTAATGATAAGTTTCTTATTTATGGAGGTGGTGATTTGTAGATTACAGGGTATAAAGATTTTGACTTTCAGTCAGATTCTGATGATAGAAAGTCTACATCATGTTTTGTATTTACTCTTAATAATGCTGCAATCTGTTTGAAAAGTTCCAAGCAAGGATCTACAACTGATTTCAACACTGAGGCGAAATATATTGCAGCATCTAATGTTGCTAAAGAAGCTATATGGATTAGAAAATTTATCACAGAGTTGGAATTTGTCCCAAATATCACGGATTCGATCACATTGTCCTATGATAATAGTCGTGTCATAGCACAAGTAAAAGAATCGAGAGCACATCAAAAGTCGAAGCATGTGGAACGAAAGTACCACACTATTCATTAGATCATT
The DNA here is from genome assembly GCA_019454045.1 of Zanthoxylum bungeanum. NCBI lineage: Eukaryota > Viridiplantae > Streptophyta > Magnoliopsida > Sapindales > Rutaceae > Zanthoxylum > Zanthoxylum bungeanum. Next base: position 48,575 of record SKCR01039066.1, on the reverse strand, counting down.
GCTCGAGGAGACGTTGTCATATGCAAGCACCTGGAGAGGAAAATGTAGCAGACCCACTTACGAATGCCTTACCTCTGAGAATATATGATAGGCATGTGGAGGTGATGGGTATTAGATACCATCAAAATTGGCACTAAAGCAAGTGGCAGAAATTATTAGAGTTGGTGCTCGGCGGGCCAATTTTTTATGAATTTTTTTGTAAATATGTTGCACTTTTATATTTTTTTTTGAATAAAATTTAGTATTTTCATCGATATAATCTTTTGTTTAATGGTAAAGATGAATATATCCCAAAGAATGGGTTATTGTAATGTAGTTGTAAAAACGTCGCAACGGATACAGAGAAATATTACAACTTGATTCATTCTTAAATTTGATCCTAGTCAAGGTTTATATACATGGTCGGTTATTAAACCAGTGATACTGGTAAATGTCGTATATTGAAATTGTTCCAATGGCTCATCTCAGTTAACCATGAGTCTTAGAGAGACTCATATAGAGATATATGTATTTATTGGATAAATATTGAAAGACACATTTGATGATTCCTAATAGATGGTACACCAACGTCAAAGAGAATCTTCTTAAGTTGTGTAGCATATTATAGCTCATTTGACTTGAGATACCATTGGATATATGTAGGATATCTTTCACATTTTGATGGCAGTCACGTCAACGATCTTTTAAGATCAGACCTCCACCTGTTCATTGGGTATGGAAAGATACTTATGATATCTTGTGATGTATCCAGAGAGGATCTGTCAGTCCCTTGTATAGGATTTAGGTATCCAATCAGTGATTCTTTGAAATCATTGGCCGATGTATTCTACGGAAATGAGTTTCGAGTATTTATTTGGAGAATCATGATTATGTTGCGACATATTAGAAATGTTTATAGCGGATATTTGACGTTATTCTATATCTCTGGAATAATTCAGATAGCATATGACAGAGGGCTTAAATATATGCAATGATCTCGACTTGTATAGTTGAACTCGATCATTTGTGGTCGTCGTAATTTGTGAGTGGACAAATTACGAACACAGAAATGGTTCCTGTGATAGATAAACTTGAACTTAGAGAGTCCCACAATATGAAGTGTACTCATTGAGCACTTAGGTAATTAATTATGGATAATTCGGATTATTCATAATTTACATATGCGAGTAAAATTTGATATGTATTTGTATACAATACATAATTTAATAAGATACACATTAATGGCCGATTGATTTTTGACACTTGTTGTATTATGGTTAATGAATTAATTAAAAGTTAATTTATTTATTAATCATGATAAAAAGAGAATATTCTTGGAATATTTTCTCATAACCTTATTTTGTCATTAAGTGAAAGGAAATTAAAATTAATTAAATTATTGATTAATTTTGGCTTTCTAGAAGAAAGAATATTCTTGGCATATTCTGGATATTTGGCTAATTGTGATTGGCCAAACCGTGTGTGTGTGACACATGGACTCCACTAACTTAAAATTGGTTAATTAATCTAATTTACATAAGGTAAAATTTGTGTTATTTTTTGGACCAAGTATTGACATGGTAAATGACCAAAAAGGCCTTCCATTTTTGAAAATGGTGAATAAAAAATGGAAATTGTATTTTCATTTTTTGGTTAGCCATTTTCTCAAAAATTTTGGAGCAAAGAGAAAAATTAGGGTTGGTTTCAAAAGAAGAACATCAGAGGAGAATGATTTGGAAAATTTGAAGTAAAATCAAAAAACATAATTAGATTAAGGTAATGATTTTGTTACAAGTCTTGGAAATTATGTTTCCCTAGCATGTCTATATGTATTTGATATATATATATATATATATATATATATATATATATATATATATATATATATATATCTATATATATATTACATGTATCAAGTATATTATTATATAATATATTTCTTTCCAAATTTTTGGTGTTGTTCGATTTTGATAATGACCTTTGTTTTCTTTGATTAAACATGTGTTATTTTGAATTAATTGTTGAATTAGAGTCAAATATGTTATTTCCATTTTAGAGTGTTGTAGCCATTCATATGATGCCTAGAATTGTTCTTAAGACTTCATTTGTGGTGACTTTAAAATGGTGTAAATTAATTTGATTAATTTGGTGAGAAATTGGATTTTTACATGAAAATGGATAAATTTATTCTGTGGATCAGATATGGAAAATAGAATATTTTGTGAGTAAAAATATGATGTTTGGATGTGTTTGGATATGTATTGGGTGTTGAACAAATACCAGAAAATATTCTGAGTCGAAAATTCACAAATATGGTAAAATCACGCAAAAAAAGTCTTACCGCATGAAGGCTCTCCAAGCAGTGAATTTTTCACTGTTTGGACATTCCAGGGGTTGATCGGTTACTGCCCAGGTGACTGGGTTGATCCAGTTTTGTTTTCGGTTGACCGATTACCTATTTTTGGTAGTATTTATTCAGAAATATTCTTGTAAAATATTTTCCATATTTTTTGCGATTAGTTTATGTTGTTAATGTTGGGGTTGGTGCTCGGAGCGCCAATCCAGATCATATTTTTGTCCGATTCATGAATAGGAGCAATATATTTTTCCATAATATTACTTATTTATTGTAGCACCTCTTGTCTTTTATTATATATATTCGATCTAATTCATTAGATTGAAACTAAATCATGTTTAGTGATATATACATATTAGACAAAGACCCAATAATATATAATGTAGTGCGCAATTACAATGTAGCTTGTAATTGACATTGGGAAGCGTCACTACTAGAAATATATTATCAAATTAAGTTCCTGGTCAAGATTTACTGACACGGGTCGGTTAGTAAAATTCGTTTAGACCAGTACATGTCGTATATCAGACTTTGGTTGGATGGTTAATCCCAATGAACCATGAGTCTCGGGAGACTCATATAGACGTGTAGGTGTTTATTTGATAAACATTGAACGAATCACCGAAGATTACCTAATAGATGGTACACCAACGTCAATCGAAATCTTCTTGGGTTGAGTAGCATAGTGATTCTTTGACTTGAGATACCACTGTGGATATATGAGTTATCCTCCACACTTAGATGACAGTAATGTCACCGATCTATTTAGATTAGACCTCCGCTTGTTCATTAGGTGTGGACTCATGCTCATGATATGTTGTGTGTATCAAGATAAGATCTGTCAGTTCTGTGTACAGGGCATATGTATTCATTATATGATTAGCAATCTGTTAAATCCATGGTCGTGGTATACTTTGGAAGTAAGTTCCGATTTATTTAGAAGATTGCTAATAGATATGTCGATAGGATTATACCTATAGAGATTTGACGTTTATATATATTATATATATATATATATATATATATATATCTTATATATATATATATATATATATATATATATATATCTGGGATAATCTGGATACTTGTGACGGAGGGAATATACGTATACAATGACCTCGACCTGTATGATTCAGCGAGTTTATCCATGGTCGTCATAATTTACAGATGGGTAAATTATGGACACGAAATTGGATTTCGTGACGGATATGCCTGAATCTATAGAGTCTCACTAATGAAATATATCCGTAGAGCACTAGGGCAATTTTATGAATAATTGAGATTATTTATAAATCGTTTAACCATTAAACGAAAAATACATGCAATCAGGACCTAATCGTCATTTCGAAATTAATGTGTATTTGTATTTAATTCTTGATTTTATTAAATACACATTAATAAAATATCAAATTGTGATATTTGACATGTATATATATATATATATTTATATATATATATATATATATATATATATATTATATATATATATTATTTCAATATTTAAAGTATATATAATACATATATTAGGATATTTATATTAATTATTTAAATGCTAAATAATTAAGTTAATTAAATAACAAAATATCTTTTTCAAATTTTTTTTTTTTGGAAATGGCTTGTGTTTATTGGATATACTTGTAAGTTTACTTTATTTTTTAATATTGTTATCTTTAAACTAAGTAAAAGTGTTCCAATATAAATGAGATAAATGAAAAAATTATTTATTGTATTTTTGTTGCTCACGGTAACAACAAAGAATTACATATGAATATTTTTTGTTTCATTTTTATATTGATTCAAGGTTTTCAAAAATTCACTAAGTTAAAATTGAGAGAAAAATGTGATGAACAAATGGAGAAAAGCTTGGAAACTTGGAGTTTTGTAAGTTATTTCCAATTTTCTTCAACTAAGAAATTGTTTCTATGATTCTATGCTTCAACTTGTGTAGCTTAGAATTTTCTCTAATGTTTAATTCCGTGAATTATTGGGTTGGAAACTTATTTGAAGGTGATTAGCATGTATGATTAATTAATAAGCTAATTAGGAGTAATTAAGCTTATTTATTTAATTGTTGAATAAAATTGTCATTCTAGAGTTGCTTAGTCATTCATAAATAACCTAGAACTATTCTTGAGTTGTTTCATGATGGTGAGACTTGATTGGTTTGGTATTGGATTGATTAAAGTGTTGAATTTTATCAATTTAGTGTAAATTGTGCAATTGGTGTAATTTGTGAAATTAGGGTTTTAAACCCAATCCAATTTTGGGGATTTTCATATATGTGATTTAATTTGATGTATATATGATGTATATTAAATTTGGGATCGATTGGATTGATCTTGACATATTTTGAACTAAAAAGGTCCAAATTGTAAATCTTGGAAAATCTTGGGGATGTTCGGCAATTTTAGGAAAATTTGGAATTTTTAGTGCAATTTGTATTTTCAAGTATTAGACAAGTATAAATCATTTTGGGATTGATTTGGAATAACTTAAATATGTATTTGACAATTTGAGGATCAAAATGTAAAGTTTATGGGTCCCACGGCAATTAATGATAAATCTGATTTTTTAGATAAAAATTCAGTTTTTATTTATTTATTAATTAGAATAAATTGGTTTCTTTTAATTGCCCAAGAAAGATATTTATCGGAAATTGTTAAGGAATGAAAATACACGAAAACGGTGAAAAACGGTGTTACCGGGTAACGGCTGCCCAAACGGTGAACTGGGCACTATTCGGGCAGTCCATGAACTATCCAAATATTTTTGGAGATGACATGGGCAGTCCCCATGTGCAGTGGTCGGTCGGTTCGACCGGAAACGCATTTTATGCTATTTTGCGAAAAAATATTTTCGCAAAAGTTTCGCTACGTTTCTATATTATTTATGTCGTTATATGATATCGAATAAACAAGTTTAGGTGAAATATGAATGAACTATTAATATTGGATATTGAATGATTTATTCGTAAGTTTACAAATTTTAAACTACGATTTCGCCTTAACCGCGTTTCTTCCGTTGCGCCGCCCTGATAAAATCCCAACAGTTAAGTTATTAACAAATAATAGGTTAGGTGAAATACGATCTAATTATAGTTATTGGATATCAGCTAATTCGTTCGGAAAAATTTTAAATGTTTAAAATCCCTTCCGCCACCAAAACGCCAACACATACGTATATACACCAAACATATTAATATACCTATTACTTCGAATTCAGATACCATAGCTTTAACAATCTTCATGTCTTTTACTTATCATTCAAATATACTCAATTTCCAGAATTCTTATCAGAAACATCCATGTACAAAAACTTACCAGTTAAGATATTTATTCATAAACACATCCATTTGCACATGTACTTTACCCATTAAAAAAAGCTTAGCTTATTCCAATTCAAAAATCATGATTTGTTCCATTTACCGATTCCGTATACCCAACCTATACATATCTTAACATCATATGTATATACGAATATATCTTCATATACTTATACATGTGCTTATACATATACTTATACATACTCATAGATTTATATACACGTATACATATCATTACTGATTCTTAAACTTTCATACATCCATATATACACATAAACATTACGTTCATTTCATATCTCACTTCATATCATATCAATAACAAAGATCCATACATGTGGTGGTCGATTATCCTAACCATACGTAATCTCGAACTTTATTCTCAAGAATATCCCTTAACTATCATCGTCTTATACTAAATACTTCAACCATATTATATATATATATATAAACGCAAGTCAACATTTAAGTACTCATCGCATGGATTACTTACATGGCTTCGTAGTACTCTAGGTTCTAGTCAAATCTGCCAAAACAAATGGCGAAACGCCGTCAGAATCGCAACATTAAAGAATTCTTGGGTTAACTAAGATAAAATTTCAGATCTTTCCGGGACAATCATATTAAGTCTGATTTTAATGATTTCAGTTTTATTATTCTTAAAACATTATTAAAAGCTAATTTGAGCCACTAGTTAACTTAAATAATCGATTTACGTGTTTTTTGAAAATCGTCCTAAAATATTTCCGCAAACGCTACGAAAGGGTCTTGAACCCTTCGAACCTATCCAGATTTATCTAAACATTATTGTATCATCATAAATATCTCATATCTATCATTATGATAAAAAACACATCAATACACTTATTACATTATGATAAAAAACATGTCAGAAAAATACGTATATAGACAAAACATATGAATATACTTATTACTTGGAATTCATATACCATTGCCTTTAGCAATCTTCATGTATTTTACTTATCAACCAAATACACTCAATTTCCAGAATTCTTAATAGAAACATCCATGTATAAAAACTTACCAGTTAAGATATCCATTCATAAACAGATCCATTCGCATATGTATTTTACCCATTCAAAAAAACTTAGCTTATACCAATTCAAAAATCATGATTTGTTTCATTTACTGTTTTCGTATACCCAACCTATACATATCTCAACATCATATGTATATACAAATACCTGTTCATATACTTATATATGTGCTTATACATATACTTATACATACTCATACATTTACATACACGTATACATATCATTACCGATTCTTCCACTTTCATACATCCATCCATACACATAAATATTAGGCTCATTTCATATCTCACTTCATATCATATCAATAACAAAGATCCATACATGTGGTGGTCGATTATCCTAACCATACATAATCGCGAACTTTATTCTTAAGAATATCCCTTAACTATCCTCGTCTTATCCTAAGCACTTTAACTATTTATACATATATATATTTAAACGCAAGTCAACATTTAACTACTCATCGCATGGATTACTTAAATGGCTTCATAGTACTACATGTCCTACTCAAATCTCCCAAAATAAATGGCAAAACTTCGTCAGAATTGCAACCTTACAGAATTCTTGGGTTAACTAAGATAAAATTTCGGATCTTTCCGGGACAACCATATTAAGTCAAATCATCGGATTACGTGTTATTATTCTTAAAACATTTTTTAAAGTGAATTCGAGCCACTAGTTAACTTAAATCATCAGTTTACGTGTTTTTATTGAAAATCTTCTGAAAATATTTCCGCAAACGCTACGGAAGGGTCATGAACACTCCGAACCTACCGGAATTTATCTAAACATTATCGTATCATCATAAATATCTCATATCTTTCATTCCTATAAAAAACACATCAATACACAGAAAATCCACTTTTACCGAAAACTTACATAACCGATCAGATCAATATAATTCGTTCTATTTTAACCCAAATTCTACCTAATACACATATTCAATTTACTAATGCTCAAACAATTCAATTTATATAAATATACTATTCTCCGAAGCTATTGGATATATCCGAACATTTAACGAAAACATGAAATTTGTGAATTTTTATCGGGAGGTCTTACTGAGATTTCGAGGGCATATACGGACTCCAAACTATCCCACGAATGTGTTGGAATCGACAGAACTCTAATCGGTGTTACTGTTTATTCAAAGTTACTATTCATTACTCTTTCTCTTCTTGATTCATATGAAAACGTGCATGGAACGGAAAACCATCACCGCCAACTTATAATACTCTTCGTGGCTTCGATTGGTGGGTGGCTCAGGCCGTGAAATGAAATAAGAAGCCGGGGATGGGGGACCCATTCGACAGCGTACTTCTTTATTTTCTCACTGTCACCAGTGGTTCCAGGGCCGTCGCCAGCCACCTTCAGACGCAGGTTCACTGGACGCACCCCCTAGGCCATCAGCCGGCTGACGAGCCAAAAATCCAATACGACATTTTGAGGGAAAGAGGTCGAGTATGGGTGTTTTTAGAAGTTATGCCATTTTGGAAATTAAGGAAAACTTGAGGGTATTTATAAGAAATTTTTTAAATATTACAATCTGACCCCCCGTGAATTTGCTTTTAGGCCTCTGTTATGGGACTTTCTAAAAAATTTACATTTTTAAAGCCTTTCTGATGCAAATATCGAAAATTATTCAACACGGAAGGTGTTTGCCTCGGAAAAACAAGTCTGATGGTTTAAGAAACAACTCAATTAGAGTTCTTTTTGTATTTTTATAGTCGAAACAAGAAGCGTTTATGCGTATAACGATATAAATAGGAATCGTGCAACAGGTTCTCGAATCCATGTGTTTTCAAACTCAACGAAACTGCACTTAAAAATATTTCAACCTTTTTTCCAATGCATAAAGTATTATTTCCGAATATCATTCAGTTCCAAATTATAAACTTCAATTCGGAAATCTTCTTGAACCGTTCTGAAAAATATTCTGGATATTACATTCTCCACACTTTATAAAAATTTCGTCCTGGAAATTTCTCTGTCCTTGTGTCTAATCATTTAGAACCGAATATACGTACACTATAATCTTATCCACATTCAAAAGTTATCTCACTTTACACCTTATCAAAAGTTATATATTTCATACATCAATACAAACTATGCTATTTTAAAACAAAACATATCGAATCAAACATTTCATACTAAAAACATATCAAACTTATCATCCCAATTCACACTCATTCATAGGAACACGCTCAAACCTTTTCAGATTCATCCATCATAAAAAACATAAAGCTGAACATAAATCTTATACAGTTAATCACAATCATAATAACACATGTGTTGGACAAAATGACCCATAGCGTCACTATTTGCACAGATCATTGTGTTGTTGTAGCAAATTAACTATGTGACAAGGAAATTGCACTCTCATCATTTGTGATTAGATCACCATAGATATATAAATGAAGAGAGGTCCCTATGATTAGTACCTGGACTGAGAATGATATGAGACAGTATCAGTCCCCGAAGGTTTAATCATTAAATATCCCTAGCCGTAGTATTATCAAGACTGGACATCGATAATGCGGAATAGGCTAGTATTGCACTTGTGCGCGTTTGTGAGGGCACAACGGCATAGTTCTCATATATATAAGTATTGGATACTTATGCAAGTGCGATAGGAGGTCGTGTTTCACCGATGGTACGGGAAACAGCTTCGCTCTGGATAGACCCCTCGGAATCCCATTGGTATTATGACTATGTGTCTATGGGAGGCCGAAATCAAGGTAGGTGTGTATGGTCTTAACCTGAGACTTACATCGCTAATACTTACGATAATCGATAGACTTTAGTCTTGGTGGTAGGGGACTTTAAACGGGTTCTGTGTACACCATTTCTGGGTTTATCAGAGAGTCGTAGTGTATTGGGTGTGATGTCAAGACGGAAGTATCACTTCAGTCATATTGGAGTTGATGTCACGCAGGATACGGTACTAGTGCTCTTGAGTGTTGCGCAACCAATCGGGATATTGTGACCAGGCCATGTATATCCGATTATAGAGACTATGTTACCAGACATCCGACATGTGCTTCGTACGGGGCAGACACTTATCCAGCCCCAGGCCTAGCACGTGATTATCCGATACTGGGCCAATATACACAATACTACGGTATACTACGCTTGATACAGATCTATATATTCCTGTAAGAATATTTCTGGAGAATTGGGTAGGCATGGCGCTTTGCTAGAAGCCAACCTTGTCTTGTAAATCGATATAAACGTAGTACGAGGTACTTACGTGTTCGGACAGTCCGACGATCGTATTTACTACCAACATATCCGGAGATCTCATGGGTCGCTTCCTGAAGATTCACCGATGACGTATTACTCGCACTTTGATTAATCTGGGATTAATTAGAAGAGAGAGATAGAATTAATCTGGGATTAATTCAATGAGAGAGAAAATTAATCTGGGATTAATTGCGGAGATATTTTATCTGGGATAAAATATTAATTAAAGAGAGAGAACGATTAATTTGGAATTAATCGATAAAATTAATATATTCGATATATTAATCGAAATTGGATTTCGACGCGGAATTAAATTAGATTTTAATTCGGGCAAACGAATTAATTTAGAATTAATTCGTTAGCGACGTGAATAGTGAATTCGCTAGGCGAAATCATTTAATTATGACGCGACGGAAAATTCGTTAATTTGGAATTAGCGAACCCGAGCCCGAGAGTGATTGCGAGCGCATTCGCATTTCGAATTCGAGCGCGGCACGCAAGTCACATCAAGCGTCAAATCGCTAGTCGCGTCAATCGTCAAATCAATTGTCACTTTGAGTGATGTGACTTGACAACATGTCACTTTATTAAAGTGAATAGATGTGATGTGACTTAAAGTTAAAAGTTGAAATGATGAAAAAGTTTTATTGTTTTAACTTTTGACTTTTGAATTAAAAAGATAAGATATATATGTTTTATTGATTTTACTTGGTAAATGAAATAAAAAAAAAAAATATATATATATTAAAATCTTTTTCTCTCTCTCACATGCAAGGCATACGGTTTCTCTCTTCCCTCTCTTTCTCTCCTCTCATCTCACGGCTTCACTGCCGTTTCTTCTTCATTTTTTTCTGGTTTCACCGAGAGAAAATGGAGATGCATGGAAGATGATAAGTGCTAGCACACCTTGAGTAATACATAGGTGATAGGGAAGTGTCTTCATGAGCTTGGAAAGCTTGAAGCTTTGAGCTTCAATGGTGCTCATCAATGGCCGAAAATGGAGGAGATTTTCACAGCCCAAACCGTGCGTCCACTGCAGTTCCAGAAGCCATTGCCGAGCTTGGAGGGAGCTTAAAAACGCATGTTCTTCATTTCATCAAAACCAATCAATGTGAGTTATGTTTCCGCCTTACTCCTTAGATGTGTTCATATGCGGTTTTTTATGCATGTTTGTGATCCTTGGGACCTTGATTGAACTCCAACAATGGTATCAGAGCTTTTGTTGCATGAAAACCGAATTAGGGTTCTTGAGCATATTTGGGGATTTTTGATTTTAGCTTGATTCTGTCTAATTGATTGTTTGAGAATGATTATATATGATTGAATTTGAGTTGTATGTAATCAATTTGATAAAAAATTGATTGGATTGATTTTCCCCAATTTGCTTATTTTTGGTCAAAACTTTAATTTGGGTAAACTCGATTTAGGCATGATTTGGTTGAATTGTTTGATGCATTATGCTTGAATGAGGTTGAATTGAAGTTGTGCATGATCAATTTCAAGAAAATTGGATTAGATCAATTTTCCCCAATTCTTTAGGTTGAACATGAAACTTGAAATTGGGGAAAAATGTGTTTAAGCATGTTTTAATTGAATTGGATGTTTAAGTATGCTTAGAACATGTTTAATTGAGATTGTGTGTGATCAATTTCATGAAATTGGATTGGATTCAATTTTCCCCAAATTCGAAGCTTGGCCGAAAATTGGAAGAACCCTAATGTCTTGGTAATTTTGTTTTGTTTGATCATTGGATGACTTAAAACAATTGGTTAATGTTGTTTTGAAGTTCAATTGGATTGAATTTTGATTTAGAACATTTTTTCCCTTTTAAAGTGGCTTGGCCGAATCTTATGAACATGAAATTCTTTGTGATTTTTTGTTTTAATTCATTGGATGAATTGTATTTATTTGGGAAATTAAGATTGTGGACTCAATTGGATTGAAACCGAATCGAATTGAAAAACCCCTAATTGCCGAGACTTAATAGCATGTTAATTGGGTTTGATTTTAATTGAATTGTGTTGGACACTATTTGGTTGTTAAAAGTGCATGATTAATTAGGCTAATTGATATTTTAGAAATGTTAATTGGGTAATTGATTGTGTATTACACTTAGGTTAATTAATTGTGAAATTTGGAATTTTATAAGTTAATTAATTTGGGCTTGATTTTGGAAATTGGGCTTGTTAGGTTGTAATTGGGCTTTTGGGCTTTGTTGTAACAAAGTTGGGTTTAGGCAGGCAAAATTGGTTGGATCCAATTAGGCCCAAAACCGAATCCAAAAGGTCCAATTATGATTTAATGGACCTTAATTATTTAATTGGGCCTAATGGGCCAAAATTAATTTAAAGGCTTATGGGGTAACTCCCGGATTGGATTTTGGTTGTTCGGTTTGACCCGAGTTGACCAAAAGTCCACGCCTATAGAAATTAATTAAAAGCCCATTGGACTTTAATTAAATAAAACGTTAGATGTTAATCGGGCTTTGAGACCCGTTGCGATTAAATTTGGAATTTAAGTCGTAAAGGTTCGTTAATAAAAGTGTAATATTTAATTTAGAATTAAATAATGAATTAGAATTAAATACGTATTAAATTGGATTTAATTATGTAATTTAATTTAATTCGTAGAAATTGTACTTTGAGTACGTGTTTGCAAAACGAGTTTGACTCGAACAAAATCAAATCTTTGTTTGAACATTGGATGATCACTAATAATCAAGATTAATTAATTTGATTGATTGATTGATAACATGCTTGTATGAATACATGGTTTGATGATGTTTGAATAATGCATATCGGATGGATATTAGTCGGGTTGGGCGATTTTGGAAATTGTAATAAATTTGATTTATTAAATTGGACCTGCGTGTCCAGCCTTATCTCTTATTTCTTTGTATTCTCTTCTCACCTATTCCCCTCCATGTAAAAGAGGTTTCTTTAGAAGTGTAGTGTAACGGGTAGAAGTAGTACAAGTGCTAGCTGAGTGAGAGAGAAAGGGAGAGATTTGATCTAGGATCAATGTGTTAAGTATCCATCCGCATATCATTATTATTTATTTCATACTCGCTTTATTATGTATTTAGAATGCATGTTTAAGGGTGTATGATGATGAGACCTTAACAAAGATAATTAAATTGGTAGCCAATTTGCACGCGAAAAACCCTCGTTTTATATTAAGCAAATATCCTTCCATTGAATGATTCTTGTTCAAGATCCGAAGTTGGCATTGGTTTGTTTTTGACCAAAGTCAAGACCTTTGTCAATCAAGGATGTACTTGAATCATGAGAGTTTTGTTGCATATTGGTGTCTTGTCCAAATCGTGATTTTTATTGACCAAAGTCAGATCACTTTTTGTCCAATGACATTGATTACGAAACTTTCCTTGTCAATGGGTCCTGCTTAACTGGAATCATTAGGTTTGTTTTTGGCCAAAGCCAAGGCCTAGATGATTTGGAGGATATGGTTAGTAAAATGTATTGGATACATTGACATTATACATATGTTTCGGACTTGGATGTCCACCTAACCGGATCTAGGAATTGGATGAGATCCAATTGATCTGTGAGATCTACCTAGTTAAATAGCATACAGCTTTTTATTGGCCAAAGTCAGGGTTGTGTTATTTAACGGGATCCTAGCCCACTAGGAAACACGGTTTCCCGAGTACTCCACAGAGGGTTAGAGGCTCGACGAAAAATAGTGGGAGGCAAGTATTGAATTTGCAACATTCGTTCGAATACTCGCTAAACACGCTCATTTTATTTTATTCGTAATATTAAATGTTAGTTGGACTAATATTTAAATTGTTGTTTTAATAAACAGTTGGACTGTATTATACTTGATTATATATAATTGGATTATATTAATCAATATATTTGAATTAATTAATTTCAGTTTACAGTTGATTTTATAATTGGATTATAGTAATCAATGTAATTGAGGTTAATTAATTTGGATTATATTTGATTATATAGTTGGACTATTATAATCATTATAATATATAGTACCACTAATCGTTGATTAAATAGTTGGACTATTGTAATCAAGATAAGAAATTGAAAAGTTGGATATTTAAAATATAATCTGGGATTAAAATATTTTAAATGATTTAATTTTCAAATTGGGAATAAATAATAGGTTACTTTATTTGATAAAATAACTTATTATAGGTTATGCCAAAATTAAGCAAATAGTAGAGCATAAAATCTTTGGAAGATTTATGTGATGATGACTTTAATGCTTAATTATATACTTACAATAAATCTATCTTTAGATTTAAAAGTATTAAATTGCAATTAATAATTCTTTAAGAATTAATTGACTATTCTAGAGGAGATAAGTCAAAGTTTGCAATTGGGCATGTAGCACGAGGTGCACATCGTTTCGATATCCCCGAACCAAGGCTTGGCCAAAGGTTTGTGAAATATTGAAAAGGATAATTGACATATCCCAAAGTGACTACCATTTGGATATGGAAGACACGAAGGAATTAAAGAAAGGGCGAGGCTCTAACTTTAAAAATATTTGTCAAAGTTATGTTCACTACTAGTATTGAAATTAGATTTTAAATACTTAGTGTGGTACATAAAATATGTGTATTGATGTTCAGAATCCGCTATGAGTTGGATACTGACTTTAAACCGAGATTTCTCTGCAAATCGGAAACTGGACGAAGGTCGCTGTTTCGACTGTGGATACCTAAGTTTAGGAACTACCCTTTGGGTATGTACTTAAATTAGGAACTGTTATAATGTAACTAGTTTGACTAGAGACATTATCTCTATATCAGTGTTTAATCCATTGCGGATAAAACCTTTATATTCTAGAACACTAAGTGTTTTATTATATAAAGATGATACCGAGATAAACACATTAGATGTGAATAACAGAATTTATATTTTGAATATAATAAAAATCTCAAACATATAAAATGACAAATAATAAGCTCATATTGATTTGATCATAGAGACTTATTTGTGGCATTGTAGTCTGGGACACAATTAAACAAGACTCGTATATCCACACTTTTGAAGAGTGGATACTAGGATTGATTTGACTATTCAAATAAGGTCTGCGAATTTAGTTTACTAGGTAAAGTACCTAAAATACTATTTACTAGGTAATAGTGTAAAGGCCACCGATCTGTAAACCCTATTCATGGTGAAGTAAGTGGGCCCATATCTAGCTTGGCTAGATGTGTACATGAATATTTCGTGACCTTAACGGATGTGGCATCACGTTATGGTTATGTGTTTCTTTTGAAGAACACAAATACGAAACTTTGAGTTTCGACACGAAGTATACAAACAGATCGGCTGTAAGTATTATGCCGCTACGGTAAGACCGTATTGGTAAATACTTAAGCAGTAAGTTTTATACGTACATGAAAGAGTACGGTATTCTTTCATATGAGGACTCCTCCCGAGACACGTCAATTGACGGTGTGTCAGAACTAAAAACCAAGTTTTGTTGGACATGATTAGGTTTTTCGCGAGTCGCTCTGAGCTACTGTTTCCTTCAACAGGATATGTATTATCAGTGCAAACTTATTTAGAATAAGGTTCCATATAAATCTGTTTGACAGATATCGTATAGGATATGAACGGGAAAGAAACCGGGTTTCTCATTCCTGACAATTGGGTATGCTAGCATAACGTTTGGATGATACCAAACTAAGGACCCAAATTGGATAAGTGCCAATATGGTTATCCTAAGGGAAACCATAAGTATAGTACTTATAAATCTCACATGAGAACAATGTGATTGTTGCTCACCATGCGGTTTTCCTAAGAGGAATACCGATATGCAGTGGTCAGTGGAGGATAGTGATACTCGATGAAAATCGAAGTAATACTGTTCTAAGGCACAAGGTCCGTAATGGAACACAAACAGTTCATCGATGATGAATCTATACCATTAATCTTCAAATACACAAGAAACTTCGTAGATCGGATAGAGTTAGAAAAACAACCTAGGGTATGGGTTTCTGATCTAACCTCATTAAGATGTCAATCTTATGGAGGTGTACCATCCGACTACGTTTAGAGGAAGTGATACGAGGTATCGACTCTCTGTTATGGCAAAGTGCCATGAATCCGAAATGGATTCCATGTATAACAACTATTTTGGATACTAGTTGTTGTACCATAAGGCATTGTGTCTATGGTACATTAAACGTCTTCAAAGAAGACATACATGGATGGCAACATACCAACGTACAAAGCTAGGCTTTTAACGGAAAGGTATCGTTATCAACATTATGTTAATAACGATTCAACCTTTTACCTGTTGCCATGGTAAATCCATTTTGAAGATGCTTGTTGATAACTGTATATTTCATTTATGAAATATGTCAGTTGCAGATCAAAATCGCTTTCCTGAAAAGGAAACCTTTGGAGGATGCTTTCAACATCCTGACGATTTTGTATAACCGACAAACAAGGTTTACCGGTTATTCGATCCATGTTTGGATGATTGAAGCAAGCATGAGGTTCTTGGAACTGACGTTTTGAAATAATCATAATAGTTTATGATTTGACTTAAAACGAAATATTTTTGTGTATATAAGGAGGTTAGTGGAGAGAGGGCACTGACAATGAAATTCCCATAAAACAATCGGTGAAAGCTTGGCTTTCATAAGAAATTCTCCGTAGAATTCTGGGGAGTAACAACCTTTATTCAAGGAATAAAGATCTACTGGGCTAGATTTGGAGTTGGTAACACTCTCTGAGAAATTGTACATTTAAAATTTACTTATATTGGTGTCTCATACGCTTTGAGCATATGGAGTCACTATCGGGTCAATCCAAGTGATAGTCACTGGATTGAAGATTAAAGAACATCTGTTAGTATCTGAGAGAACTAAAGATGTTGTCTTAAACTATGGAGATGGAGAACTTGAAGTGACTGGGATCACTGTTGCAAGTTTCCAAACCGGTAATTAATCTCGGTAGGTATAAAGTTTGAACACTGGGACAGTGAGCTGGAAATCTTCCGAGCAAGATAACTGTTGCCGAATTAACAACAAATGCGGATTATTGCTGCAGCTGAGGCAGCAATAGAAGCCATTTGGATCGATAATAAATCTAATTAGATTAGATATAATTCTGTTAGCAGCTGAGCTAGGCGTCAGCACAGGCTAAAGAATTAAAGGTCTCATCGACGATCCAGATATATACTTCTATATCATCTGATTCGTTCGGATCATACATCGTGGCGATGTGATGATCGTGTAAATCGCGTCAGACGATAATTAAGCAAATCCGCTGACGAAAACCTTTCCTCAGCAATTTGAGCGAATTGTACATAGTTCGGGTGTTAGACACTCGAGTGACTGGCTATGTGCCAAGTGGGAGATTGTTGGACAAAATGACCCATAGCGTCACTATTTGCACAAATCATTGTGTTGTTGTAGCAAATTAACTATGTGACAAGGAAATTGCACTCTCATCATTTGTGATTAGATCACCATAGATATATAAATGAAGAGAGGTCCCTATGATTAGTACCTGGACTGAGAATGATATGAGACAGTATCAGTCCCCGAAGGTTAATCATTAAATATCCCTAGCCGTAGTATTATCAAGACTGGACATCGATAATGCGGAATAGGCTAGTATTGCACTTGTGCGCGTTTGTGAGGGCACAACGGCATAGTTCTCATATATATAAGTATTGGATACTTATGCAAGTGCGATAGGAGGTCGTGTTTCACCGATGGTACGGGAAACAGCTTCGCTCTGGATAGACCCCTCGGAATCCCATTGGTATTATGACTATGTGTCTATGGGAGGCCGAAATCAAGGTAGGTGTGTATGGTCTTAACCTGAGACTTACATCGCTAATACTTACGATAATCGATAGACTTTGGTCTTGGTGGTAGGGGACTTTAAACGGGTTCTGTGTACACCATTTCTGGGTTTATCAGAGAGTCGTAGTGTATTGGGTGTGATGTCAAGACGGAAGTATCACTTCAGTCATATTGGAGTTGATGTCACGCAGGATACGGTACTAGTGCTCTTGAGTGTTGCGCAACCAATCGGGATATTGTGACCAGGTCATGTATATCCGATTATAGAGACTATGTTACCAGACATCCGACATGTGCTTCGTACGGGGCAGACACTTATCCAGCCCCAGGCCTAGCACGTGATTATCCGATACTGGGCCAATATACACAATACTACGGTATACTACGCTTGATACAGATCTATATATTCCTGTAAGAATATTTCTGGAGAATTGGGTAGGCATGGCGCTTTGCTAGAAGCCAACCTTGTCTTGTAAATCGATATAAACGTAGTACGAGGTACTTACGTGTTTGGACAGTCCGACGATCGTATTTACTGCCAACATATCCGGAGATCTCATGGGTCGCTTCCTGAAGATTCACCGATGACGTATTACTCGCACTTTGATTAATCTGGGATTAATTAGAAGAGAGAGATAGAATTAATCTGGGATTAATTCAATGAGAGAGAAAATTAATCTGGGATTAATTGCGGAGATATTTTATCTGGGATAAAATATTAATTAAAGAGAGAGAACGATTAATTTGGAATTAATCGATAAAATTAATATATTCGATATATTAATCGAAATTGGATTTCGACGCGGAATTAAAATTAGATTTTAATTCGGGCAAACGAATTAATTTAGAATTAATTCGTTAGCGACGTGAATAGTGAATTCGCTAGGCGAAATCATTTAATTATGACGCGACGGAAAATTCGTTAATTTGGAATTAGCGAACCCGAGCCCGAGAGTGATTGCGAGCGCATTCGCATTTCGAATTCGAGCGCGGCACGCAAGTCACATCAAGCGTCAAATCGCTAGTCGCGTCAATCGTCAAATCAATTGTCACTTTGAGTGATGTGACTTGACAACATGTCACTTTATTAAAGTGAATAGATGTGATGTGACTTAAAGTTAAAAGTTGAAATGATGAAAAAGCTTTATTGTTTTTAACTTTTGACTTTTGAATTAAAAAGATAAGATATATATGTTTTATTGATTTTACTTGGTAAATGAAATAAAAAAAAAATATATATATATTAAAATCTTTTTCTCTCTCTCACATGCAAGGCATACGGTTTCTCTCTTCCCTCTCTTTTCTCTCCTCTCATCTCACGGCTTCACTGCCGTTTCTTCTTCATTTTTTTCTGGTTTCACCGAGAAAATGGAGATGCATGGAAGATGATAAGTGCTAGCACACCTTGAGTAATACATAGGTGATAGGGAAGTGTCTTCATGAGCTTGGAAAGCTTGAAGCTTTGAGCTTCAATGGTGCTCATCAATGGCCGAAAATGGAGGAGATTTTCACAGCCCAAACCGTGCGTCCACTGCAGTTCCAGAAGCCATTGCCGAGCTTGGAGGGAGCTTAAAAACGCATGTTCTTCATTTCATCAAAACCAATCAATGTGAGTTATGTTTCCGCCTTACTCCTTAGATGTGTTCATATGCGGTTTTTTATGCATGTTTGTGATCCTTGGGACCTTGATTGAACTCCAACAACATGTTCTTTACATGCAATCAAATATAATATCAAAAACGGAAAACATAATACGGATTTCAATCCATAATCTGAAACGAACCTCATTCATTTCATATCATATCATTTCACATCCAATCTGTAAACGCTATCAATATCAAAGTTTACATACACAAATATCCAATCGCACATACAACAATGTTTGGACCCCATAACAAGTACTCTGGCCAAGCTAGAACAAAATATATACAAGCGCCACTATGGGTCAAAAACATAAAATCATCAAGCACCGTGACAAAAATATATTTTCGAGCGTCTCAACGGAAATAAATTGTATTGTTTAAGAACATCAAAATTATTTTCGAGCGCCGAGACGGAAACATATTATCAAGTACCTCGACGAAAACATATCGATAAATCTCAAAATATGAAAACGTGAATCAAGTGTCGAGACGAAAATATTTTCTTTATCCTTTATAATCAAAATCAAAATTTCTGAAATCTTTCTTTCTTTTTTCTTTTCAAAACACTTTTATACCAAAAATCAAATATCGGGTTCTCAAAACATAAATGAAAATATCATAGCACTGAAAATAAGATATCTATTCACAATCCAGACTATCAACATCATAGAATTACTCGTAACTCAAGCACAATGATTTCGCATCACATATGTATTCATAATTCTATATAAATAACATACTTTTAACTTAGTATACATATATGCATACATATATTCATAACATACAAACATGTACCGATAATGTACATCACCAATATAAATTAAATATCATTGCACATCATACTATATACCATAAAGCAAATCAACTAGGAAACATAAGACCTGTATGGTTTATATGCAACAGAAAACTTACTTAGACGATCAGATACCCTCTAGCTGCAGTCACCGAAACCTCAACCTTTGCTCTGATACCACAACTGTATCACCACGCTAAAGGTAGGATTCTACTGGTAGGAGACAGGATTAACCCATCTCCATAAGCCTCCAAATTTACAGAAAATCGAACATGACGTATCCTAAAACTAGACAGCCTGGATCACATTCCAACATCAAAATAGAATCTAAGGAAAATATCAAGCAAACAAAATGACCTCAAGTCCACAAAAAAATATCAATATCAACACTTAAGAGCTTTGTACCCACAACATCAAACAACACTTAAGGGCTCCGTGCCCACAACATTAATACAAATCAAATCATTAACCTTTTAATACAAACCTGTGTGCTTATCACGACAACAACACAATAACAAAAGAACCTAAACCTCTAGGTATTCTCCCATGACACTTGTGAGGGTGACTGCAACCTAGGCGATCCGCATCTAGAGAATGACTCCCAAAGCTGAAGTGGTTGACTAATCTGTAAGCCAACTTGCAAAATTAGCAAACTGATTTGGTGTGAGTTTTAAAACTCAGTAAGTAACCATGCTAGTATTACAAACTAATAAGTAAAACATATCAGCAGTTTATCAGAATTACTGAATTGTTACAAGTTCAGATTTATTAACTTGTTATTATCCTTTATAGTTTACCTATTTCAAATTCCCATGTCTATATGTTCAAATTGTTAGGGTTGGTGCTCTGAGCACCAATTTTCTTATGTATTTCCCTGTAAATACTTATGAAAATATTTTGTTATGAATAAAATAAACATTTTCTATTATATAACATATCTTTATATATGGTAAAGACCTAATTGACCTTAGAATGATTAGTTATGATACAGTTGCAAAAGCGCCGCAACTGACATTGAGTTGTATCATAACAATATCATTTCTTTAATAGTTCCTGGTCAAGGTTTACATTACTTGGTCAGTAAGTAAACCCGTTGAGATGGTACATGTCGTATATTGGAATCTTGGATTCCAAAGGTAGATTCTCAATGAACCATGAGTCTTGGAGACTCGTATAGACATGTAGGTGTTTATATCAGATAAAAACTGAATGACTCACCGGAGATTCTTAATGGATGCTGCACTAACGTCAATAGGAATCTTCTGGGGTTGAGTAGCATAATGATTCTTTGATTTGAGATACCACTGTGGATATATGAGATATCCTCCACACTTTGACGGAAGTCACGTCACCAATCTATTCAGGTCAGAACTCCGTCTGTTCGTTCGGTGTGGACTGATCCTCAAGATATCCTGTGTGTGCCAAGATAGAATCTGTCAGCTCTGTGTACAGAGTATACGTATTCAATATGGAATTAGAAATCTGATAAATCTATGGGCACATGGTACACTGTAGAAGTGAGTTCTAAGTGTTATTAAGAGATTGCTAATAGAAACATCAACGTGATTATATCTATAGATATTTGACATTTATATCTATATCTATGGAATAATCAGGATACCTATGACGGAGGGATTATACGTATGCAATTACCTCGACCTGTATGGTTCAGTGAGTTTATCCATGTTCGTCATAATTTACGGGTGGGTAGATTATGGACACCAAATTGGATTTCATGATGGATATGCCTAAACCTAGAGAGTCTCACTAATGAATATACTCGTAGAGCACTATGGCATCTTTTATGAATAATATTGATTATTTATATATCGTTTAACGGTTAAACGAAAGATGCATGCAAATAGACCTTTTGGTCATTTCCTAATTAATATTTATTTGTATTTAATGTATGATTTTATTAAATACATATTAATTGAATGTCAAATTATGATATTTGACATATATCATTAATATATGTATTTGGATTATTTAAAGTAAATATAATACATATATTTAATATATTTCTATTTATTTATTTGTTAAATGAATAAAATAATTAAAATATAAATATCTACCATTATGATAAAGTTAGGAAATGATTAAGGAGTGTATAAGTTTGACATTACATTAAAGAAAAAGTTTGTCAAATGGCTTTTGACTTCTTTATTTTTGTTTTCAAAAATAAAATATCTTTTTCTTTTCTTAAGCCAAAATTCGGCCAACCCTAATCATATTTAAGGGTTTTGTTTTTTCATTTGCTTCACACTTGTTGAAGCCACCAAAAACATAAACAAAATTGACTTGAGAGAAAAGAGAAGAAACAAGAAGAAATCAAAGAAAACTTGGAAATAAGTAAGTATTTTCAACTTTCCATTAGAAGGAAAATTGTTCGTTAAGTTCTTGGCTACAACATGTGTTATTCTTAAGTTTTTATACTCTCTTGTGTTTGTATTATGATTGTTGGAAGCATTAAAGAAAGATATATGCATGTATGTTTATTAAAGCATGCTTTGGTGTATAAGCACACTTTTGATCATTTGATGATCTTATTGTCATTCTAGAGTTGTTAGGCCACTCATTGATGACCTAGAATTGTTATTAAGTTGTTTCAAAGTGGTAAGACTAATTTGGTGTTGTAGAGATTAGATTACAGTGTTGGATTTGATTAATTTTGGTTAATTTTGTTAATTGGAATAATTTGAGAAATTAGGGTTTATACCTCATCCAAAATTAGGGAGTTTCATATATGTGTTGTATATGATGTATATAAGATATAAAAATCATTTGGTGTTGATTGGAAATCATCTAAAGTTGTTTTGAACAAATTTGGACTAAAATGCAAAATGTTACAAGTTGGTGACCCTCTCGGCAATTTGAAGGAATTTTGGGATTTGTGTTGCGAGTTGTATTTTGATGTATATGATATGTATAAATTATTTTGGTAGTGATTTGAAATCACTTAAATTTGAATTTGACAAATTAAGACTAAAATGATCAAAATGCAACCTTTAGGGGTCTCAGGGTCATTAAGGGAAAAATTTATTTTTGGGTAAAAAATTCAGTTTTTAAGTATTGAGTAATTAGAATAAATAAGTTTATTTTAATTGCCCGAGAAAAATTTTTTGTAATTGGAAAAATTTATTTTTCTGTGTTCTGCTGCGTTACCCGGTAATACCCCAAAATTCTCTTACACACATATACACCAATCTATTAACCAAACATCCAAATCACAAAAGAAACATGAAGTCATGAAGTCATTTTAGATCGAAATCATTTAACAAGATATGTCATTTTAGATCGAAATCATTTCAATCCCAAGAAACATGAAGTCACATTCTTAAACTTTATTACGAATGCACATCTTCGAAATATCATCAAATCGGTAAACCGAACAAACATTCTTATATTCGATTACAAAATCTCTTCAATACCAAATCAAACCTCCCTTAATTACGGTAACCTTACATAGCTTAACATTTGGAATTCATATGCATTCGCACATACCGTAGCATACTTCTCTTATATATATGCAAATATAATTTCAGAGTTCTTGCACATATACATACATACCAATACAACTTAACAAACACGCTTTATAACATCTTATATTCACATCAATTTTCAAATCATTCATTCACTTCACATAACCATACACGTTCCATACATCTTACGAATTCTATCATACACATACATACACTCAGACATAGATACAATCATCATACAACCGATAAAGAAGAACAAATAACAATCACTACATCAGAGAACACATCATCAAACCATACAAACATATGGCTGGCTTAACACATATAATGCTCGTGCGAGACTTATTACCTATTTTAGAATAGGTATGAGATGAATTTCGTCCGAATGGATTTCGAACTAGCTCGACTCCTACACCATAAAATCATCAACAAATAAACATACAAACATGCACAAATATCACGTAACTTAAACTCATCACACGATTCTCATACACAAGTACATTCACGATAAACACTGCTTTATCATCAGAATAGTCATACAAATACGTATATAGACAAAATATATGAATATACTTATTACTTTTAATTCATATACTATTGTAGGAGTGAAGTGGAGTTTACCTCTATGGCTATGATGCTCGGTGACCACGACAATATTGGGCTCGCAGCCCGTAGAGAGTACAGAGTATCCCGCGGGGGACTAAACTAGAGAATAAAGGAGTCCCCACCCAGTGTTAACTGGTTTTAAGGCCGTACTCACCCCTCGCAAGGGAAGACCTCAAATCGTTGGGTTCAGAATGGTCCCTTACTTATGCCAGTATAATGGACGGGTTCACACAATGGTATAACCAAGTCTTATGCAGCACATGCAAGATACTTCAAATAAACACACAAATTTACACACCCATAAACATGAATATAAATAAAAGCAAATACATAGTTCCAAAATCATATTAAATAAAGAAGTACGATAATGTAAATTATCAGAACAGTAAAAAACGTTAATAATAAAGGCAAATAATTAAGCGCATAATGCAAAATAAATAATTAAAGAGACGAAAATGCATAAAATTTAAAGAAAGAGGTTATCCAGTGTGTGTGCATTCGAGTAGCATTCATAAACGCGTTCAAACGAAGTGTTCTAGAGAATTCACGTTCGTGTAGCATTTGAAAACACGTTGGAACGGAGTGAGGCAGAATGCTTGCGTTTGAGTTGCGTTCAAAAATACGTTCGAACGTTTTTACAAAAATAACATCAATAATGACATAAACACGCATATATGAATATTTCTCGAGCGGTACGTGGAGTTGTATCCCAAGTACAGACCGCACTACCGTCCATTCGGATTCGGCTACGAAATTTACGTATAGGTTTCAATCCGATATACCGCAAGGATAATACACACAATCATTAATGTAATGTAAACAGACATAAAAATATATGAGAAATAATATAAGGAAATATAAATAAAAGTAAAGGCGGAATATTAGAATGACAATAAAAGTAAATAGGCAAAAAGTTAAATGATAAAATAAATGCGATAAATAAAAAGATAAATAACAAAATAAATCCGAAATAATAAAATAAAGATAAACAATAAAATAAATGCGGAATAATAAAATAAAGATAAATAACGAAATAAATACGAAATAATAAAATAAAGATAAATAACGAAATAAATGCAAAATAAAATAACGATGAATAAAAAGATAAACAACGAAATAAATGTGAAATAAAGAAAAATGTGATCAGAAATTTGGCCGTCTTTGATGTAGGACTTCGCATACCCGGCTGGACGTATTTCACATCCAGCCAAGCATGCCGTGTCCAGAACTATAAAAGTAAATATAGTAAAGGGTGCCCTCAGGTCTTACCTTTTAAGTTGTTTTTTTGGAAGTGCGTTATGCCATCGCCGGAAGGATTAAAGCTTGCTGTTTTTCTGGTTCGCTGTTTCGCTATTTTTGGGCTGTTATATTAGGGGCTGTTTTCTTTACTATTTTTGCAATTTTAGGGACTATTTTGGGGCTGTTTTGTTCGGTTTTTTAGGGACTGGTTTTGGCTGGTGGTTGATGGTTGTTTCTGTCACGATTTGGCAGGTGTTTTTAATATTTTCGATCACTGTTTTTAGCTGGTGTTGGTTTGTTGTTTTGGTTGGTTTCACGCTGATTTCCCCTTTTTTATTTGTGCTTGGTTGCTGCATGCGCTGATGTGGCCTTCTGACTCCACGTTACTGGTTCTAATTTACGCTGCCTTCTTCTTTTTTGTTTTGTTGTTTACGTGTGGCTTAGAAAGAGAGTTACTGCCCTATGTCTCTAGGTTTGTGTGTTTGTGTCATGTGTGTGTAACTACCGTGTATGTGTAACTTTGTGTGGTGTCTAGGTTTGTGTGTGTGTGTCGTGTGAGGTAGAGAGAGAGAGAGCCATTGGCTTGTTTTTGTGAATTGGCGTGAAAGAGTCTAGGATTTCTTGGTGATTTGGTCTTCAATTTATAATGACAAGGTATCTCCTAAGTAAGGAAATAAATCTTGCAAATTTGGGGGATATCCTTTTAAATTATTTAGGGAAAGAATTTTTGTACATTTGGTGAGGATGATATTTTAAATCTTATTAAATTGGAAGGTGATTTAAGGGATTTTGACATGTGTTTTGCATGGGCATTTTGCTATTTGGGAAGGGTTGGGCGTGTGGGCTTGGTGATAGATGGGCCGGTTGGGTTTGAGGTTAGATAGGCTTTGGGTGTGTGGGCTTTCATGGGTTGCAGGTGTTGGGGTTTTGGACGATGGGGAGCAGCGAAAGCGCGGGTCGGACAAAATCATATTTTAAAACTTTTTCAAAATACCAAATAAATTATTCAATATCTAATGTGAAAAATTTATTCATATTTCACCTAAACCTATTTATTCAATATAAAATATTAACATAAATATAGTTGAAACTTCGAGAAACTTTTACAAAAATTGATTTTCCGCAAAATGGCTTAAAACACGTTTTTGACCGAACCGACTACCCGACACTTATGGAAACTGCCCAGGTCAGCTCGAATAGTGTCGGGGCAGTTCATAGGCTGCCCAAACAGTGACAAACTCACGGTTTGGACAGTCGTCACCCGGTTGGCTCAAAATCCACCTGGTAACGCCGATTTTTGCCGTTTTCGCTTATTTCATGTCGGAAACACTTTCTGGCAATTGTGCCAACTCCCAAAACACATCCAAAACATTCGTAGGACATCAAAAACAACCCATAATTTCCAGTTTGGGCAGATCTGATCTGTAGACCGAAATTCATCAAAATTCATGCTTTAATTCCAATTTTCACCAAGATTAATCTAATTAATCCAACACCAAATAAAGTACCACCACACATGAAGCACCCAAGAAAAATTCTAGGTGTTACAAGAGTGGTTATATCACTCTATAATGCCAACATATTGTCCAACAATAATTTGAACAAAATATAATGAAATTACACTAATTCCATCAAAGCAACACTTCACATATGCCTAATCTACCTTCTCCATCAACCACAAAAAACCCCCAAATTTTTACAAGTAAATGACCCCAGAACTTTTCTAAGAAATAAAGAAACAAAAATCAAATTTCTAAGCTTTAGGGATTTGAAGATTACCTTTTAAAACTTCAAAATTCCATAAGCCTTTTCTTGATTTTCCTTTGACTTGTATGCTTGAATAATCAAGCAAGCATGAAAGCCATTTTGGGAGCCATTTTTTTGCTAAGTTTCGGCCAAGGAGAAGACCACAAGAGAGAGAAAACAAATTTTTTTCTCTTTTTAAATAATGGTGTGGCCGAATTTCATGGTAATAGGTAGGGGTATTTTTGTTTTTTTATTTATTTAATCAAATTAAATCATCAAATTCACTTTAATTTAGCCAATCATAATTGGACAAACAAAGTGTAATTAATTTCATGCCATGTGTAACCAATTAGGAATCACCATTTGTCATAACAATTATGAGAAAATAGGATAAGGTTTGAAAAGTCAATTATTTAATTATTTAACTATTAAATAATTAAACAATTAATTTACACAAGTACATGTATTTTATTTACATTAAATAATAAATACATATATTCATGGCATGTGTCAAAATATCATTTGACGAATAATTAATGTTTATCTAATCAAATTATGTATCAAATACAAATACACAATAATTATTAGCGGATAAAATCCCATAATTGCATGTGTTATCGTTTAACCGATTAAACGATCTGAATTAAACCATTTAATCCGGTGAAGTATTATGAATAATATGTGTTATTCATATCGCGTTGCCCAAGTGCTCAACGAGTACACTAATATTATGGGACTCTCTAAGTTTAGGTTTATCCGTCACGAAATCCAATTTCGTGTCCATAATCCACCCAGTCATGGATTATGATGATCACGGATAATCTTGCTAAACTATGCAAGCTGAGGTCATAGCATACGTATTACCTCCGTCATAGGCCATCCATATTATACCTTGGATATAGATGAGAACGTCAAACTCGTTCAGTATAATACAGTCGACTTTCAATTTACGATCTCTAAATAACACTCGAAACTGATTTCCGAAGTTATATCATGTCCATGGATTACTAGATCGTTAACACGTGAGGATGCATATGCCCTGTACACAGGACTGAAGGATCCTATCTTGATACGCACAGGATATCATGAGCATCCGTCCATACCCAACGAACTTGTGGAGGTCTGATCATGGCTAGATCATTGACGTGACTGCTATCAAAGTGTGGAGGATAACTCATATATCCACGGTGGTATCTCAAGTCGAATGACCACTATGCTCGCTCAACTCGAGAAGGTTCCTATTGACGTTGGTGTACCATATATTAGGAAACCTTCAGTGAGTCATTCAGTGTCTTATCAAATAAACACCTACATGTCTATATGAGTCTCCCAAGACTTATGGTTCACTAGGATAAACCATCAGACCAAGTCACGATATACGACATGTACTGGTCTCAACTGATTTTACTAACCGACCCATGTTAGTAAATCTTGACCAGAAACTTTATTTAAGGATATACAACTAATAGTGCGATTCCCAATGTCAATTACAAATGACGTTGTAACTGCGCACTAAACTGTAAATCTTATGGGTCTTTGTCTAATATACATGTATCAATGAACCAGATTCAGTTGCAATCTAATCGAGATTAGATCGAATAAGTGTATAAAAGATAAGAGTGGTACCAGAAAAATTAGTAATATTATGGAAAACTGAACTGCTTGTATTAATGAATCGGACATATATACGATCCGGATTAGCACTGGTTTGGTTTGAAACATCGGCTAAGCGAATCTGAGGTGGACTAGTGAATCTGAATCTGATGAGAGGTTAATTTTTGAGGTTTTTCCTTCCCGCATTCATTTCCCGTGACTTCCGTAACTTTTCAGGTAGTGCCTCCATACTAGGCCCATCATCGAGCTTTATGCAAAAATACAGTGTCTACAGTCACCCCACTTTGATGGGGCTTATGCAGTGTGTGACAGTGACAACCCTATCAAAGTGATGCATGTATTTTTACTTACCTAGTTTGTCGGCCATTGTCGAACTTACTTGTTGTTTCACTATTGGTGTGAGTTGGTTCATTCCCAAACCGTTGCTGGTGTCAGATGGTTAATTCTTGAACCATTACTGGTGTGAGATGGTTCATTCCCGAACCGTTACTGGTGTGAGATGGTTCATTCTCGAACTGTTACTAGTATGAGATGGTTCATTCCCGAACCGTTACTAGTAAGAGATGGTTCATTACCGAACTATGATGGTTCATTCCCAAACCGTTTCTAGTGTGAGATGATTCATTCCCGAACCGTTATTGGTGTGAGATGGTTCATTCCCGAATCGTTACTGGTATGAGATGGTTCATTCCCGAACCGTTACTGGTGTGAGATGGTTCACTCTCGAACCGTTACTGAGTTGAGATGGTGGTGAGGCACTTCGCCCCTTGCCCGTCCTCATTCCCGAGGAGTTGCTCGTCCTCTCCGCTATTCCTTTTTCCTCCGAACACAAAATAAAAATTATGTGTATGTGACATTATACATGTATGTATGGATGCAATTCCTATTCGGATGGGTTTTCTTTGTCTTATTGGCTTGATGTTATCCTTGGTTAGGAGCGCCATTTGCCTATAAAAGTCATTGGTCGCCCCCTAGGCCTACTTATATTTTCCTTATGCTAATTCTCCTCTGGTGATAGCTCTTTGGTCTCATGGCTCAAGATTCTGTCATGTCCCTTATCCATGGGGTGGTACACTGGTCTCCCCCAGACCTGGCTCAGCTTTTTTCTCTTCGCTACCTGCATTGGGTCCCGGTGAATTACGCCTTTTTTGAAACCGGCCTCATCCTTTTGGGATACTGAAAGTCATGTCTTCTGATTCCAAGATTTTCGAAATATGTCTTCTCTCGGACGAGTATGCTGCCAATCTTGGCTTGGATTTTTCTCCTACTACCCTTCCGACGATGTTGCGTTTCCAATGTCTATACCTTCTCAAGGCCTTTGAAGTTTTCCTTGTTTTGCAGGTTCGTACTATGTTTTGCTTAAGCAATCAATGCAACTCAAATCTGAGTTTTTGAATAAATGATCTAAGCAAGACGCAAAGTGTGTGTGTGTAAATGTTCATTTATAGCTTGATTCCCAAGTAAGCCAACTCAATAATTTCGTTTAAAAATTGGGATCGATGGGTCAAACCAACCTATATGTCTTATTCCTTGTAATTTCTTTTTCTGTGCCCGATATGGTATAATTTTCTTTTTCTTTTCTTTTGTCTCTTTTCTTCTTCCTCTTCTTTTTTGACACCCATACCCTTTAAGATAGCATTTCTCATCATGGTGGTCCTAATACTCGCCCATGGGTAGCTTCACGCTTATCGGTTATAGGTGGTCTATTTTTTTTCATTAGAGACTTTTCTTTTATCTTCAACCATACCACATATCATAACACAAGCAAATCATGATAGACATCTAAGCAAACAGTCTTTCATCGACCTGCAAGTTCTTCAACTAGTCACATTACCGACTACTCAGGTTTTCTCTGCTAAAAACCTATGATTAAGTGCTTACGAGTCTAACATAGATCAACTACTTAAAATATCAGATAAAAGTACATCAAGAACTTATTGTTTCTAAGATTTTACCATAAAGCAAACAATTTCATCATTGGACCTATGCTTAACTATTGAGGACTAAAAACAAACAAATTTTTTTTTCAATGGTCTTTCTATTCTGGCTGTAAAATTTCTTTTTCTCGGCTTCCTCTTCCTCGATATCCATGTTTGCTAAACTATTCTTGACAAGTCTTCATTCTTCTCTAACCCAACAGATGTCTATGATGGCTTTTAAAATAAGGAGTTAGCATGATGCGTGTAAGCATGTGATGCAAGTATGTCCATGCTAACTCCTTATTTTAAAAGCCATCAAAACATCATATATACTTCCAACCTTATTCCTCCCACACTCGTGGTAAGTCCATTTCTGTCCTAGGTATGGCTTATTTTATACACCAATATGGGGTACACAATATCGTTCCCTCCTACGCTACAAGGGTGAACCTTGGTTACCTCAGTCACTTTCCATCGGTAAAAGACAAAGACCGCCCATTTATAATATTGACTAAGCCTATTATGGGGATCATGCCATTGTTTAGAAACGACGGATTGGGCTCTCAGTAATCACGGTTGTGGGGATGGACTTGGAGATATCCAAAAGTATACAAATATGCCATAACAAGGCGTACACTTCCTGGATCAAAGCCAGTGCGGATATCAGACTCATGTATTTGGCATATTCAGATCATGTTTGGACTTTGTTGGCCCGTTATCCTTTTAAGGTATTGAATCAAGTTATCGCGAGGTGTAAACTTGTCCCAGTTGAAAAGGCCCAACAGGTTTACACTTTTGCGATAAGGTGGCTAAATAACTTCAAATGATTGGGGGCCCAAACACAAGGTGGCCCATCGTCATTTTGAAAACTTTTGGCCCAATCATCATAAGATGCAAACTTTTTCCAGTTTAAGTGGCCCAACAAGTTCATATCCTATGACGAGAGGTCCAAATGGATCCAAATGATAATGGTCCCAATCACAAGCATAAGGGTCGCTCCTATAGGACATATAACTATGGTTCATATGTGGCCTTATAAGGGTATGGATAAAGGCTCCCGTCGGCGAAGGGTGTTCACAACTAGGTCTCCACACTCAAGGGTTCGAGCGACCGAGTGTGTGCGCCTTTCTTATACCTTAAGGTACGTGCCAACGAGTGATGACGCCCCATAACGATCTGCCACCTTGAGTGAAAGTGACTTCATGATACAAGACACAATCAGGGTAAGAAAAGTATGCAAATATATGAGACTTGGTAATCAAGACAAAACCCAGACACTAGAAGACATTGTTTCGGGACTGATTCTCTATCCTCAGTGGAGTCACCATCTGTAGGAGCGAAGCGGGGTTTACCACTTAGCCTATGATGCTCGGCGACCACGACACTATTGGTTCGCACCCCATAGAGAGTACGGAGTATCCGCGGGGGACAAAGCCAGAGAATAAAAGAGTCGCCACCCAGTGTAATTGGGAAATGATTTAAGGCTGCACTCACCCCTCGCAAGGGAAGACCTCAAACTGTTGGGTTGGAATGGTCCCTTACTTATGCCATTATAATGGATGGGTTCACACAATGGTATAACCAAGTCTTATGCAGCACATGCAAGATACTTCAAATAAAACACAAATTTGCATACCCATAAACATGAATATAAATAAAAGCAAATACATAGTTCCAAAATCTTATTAAATAAAGAAGTAGGATAATGTAAATTATAAGAATAGTAAAAAACGTTAATAATAAAGGCAAATAATTCAGCGCATAATGCAAAATAAATAATTAAAGAGACGAAAATGCATAAAATATAAAGAAAGAGGTTATCCAGTGTGTGTTCGTTCGTGTAGCATTCGCAAATGCGTTCGAACGAAATGTTCCAGAGAATTCACATTCGTGTAGCGTTCGAAAACACGTTCGAACGAACTGAGGCAGAAAGCTTTCGTTCGAGTTGGGTTCGAAAACGCGTTCGAACGTTCTTACAAAAATAACATCAATAATGACATAAACACGCATATATGAATATTTCCCGAGCGGTAAGTGAAGTTGTATCCCAAGTACAGACCGCACTACCATCCATTCGAATTCGGCTATGGAATTTACGTCTGGGTTTCCATCCCATATACCGCAATGGATAATACACACAATCATTAGTGTAATGTAAACGGACGAAAAAAATAGATGCAAAATAATATAACGAAATATAAATAAAAGTAAAGGCAGAATATTAAAATGATAATAAAAGTAATTAGGCAAAAGCTAATGATAAAATGTTAGGGATATGCCCTATACCCAACTTGTGGATGGGCTATATGTACATGTATTTGTAATATTTTCATTCATTAATAAAATGGCAATCTTTATTATACGTTTCTTACATAACTTATATGAATCATCAAACACTGTAATAAAGCCATGGAGTAATAAGATGATGGCTTCCACGCCTTATGAGAATCATACTCTCAAACGTTCCTAGTCATAGTTTTGTGAATAATCTGGGCGTTCACAAAGCAGAGAGACTACCATGATGACATGATCTGCCCCTAAAGGGGGTAGCCGATCTCATAAGCTACTAGCGAAGATCCGTCCGCTTGGTGTATCACATGGATGCATGAGTTACTCGTGTCCATCGACTGACCACGAAAGTTTTCACATGGAGTGTTTATCCCATGTGTCTGTGAGAACTTTCCTGTATCGATTATATGGCTAGTCGTTAGACTTGAGGTCTTTAAAATCTTATGTGTGGATCAATTAACTTTGACATTCTCCTTCCCCGGTTCAAAAGATCCGGTCATAAGGGTATGATTGGGTTATTTTTTGATATGTGTGATCAGTGCTTGAGACTGTGGCCGCAACGGAAGAATCATGTGAGATTCTTGGGTTAGCACGATTCATGACACTATCAACATCATACTTTTGGCTATATGGGTAGTATGGGTAGATATTTTCCATACCCTAGGTCAAACGGTAGGGATATAGTGAGGCGATGGACCGTATCATATGTAAATCGCATACAGAATGGGTATATATATATTTATCCCACATCAGATTCTTAATTAATTTTGTTGTCTTTGGAGCACTATATAAATCCAAATAATTCTTCCCAATTTTTACACCAAAACCTTTCATATATTGGGTTTATACGTGAGCAACTCTAAAGTTTAAGAGTAAGCCACTGATTTTGAGGATTCTTAAGTCTAATTGACTAGAGGAACCTCGAGTTAAAAGTTTTGAGATATTTGCCTAGGCTAGCACCGAGGGAAAAATACCCGTGTACTCAAGGCGTAGTCTTGCCGTTGAGTTTTGGCTTTGGTGTGTGCACCTTTGGAGGCCACACCCTTGGGTGGCTCTTTGGAACGTGGAAGAGCTTGCTGAGTTCGAGAAAAGCTTGTAGATTGGAGGGAGGACTGGAGGAGTCTTCGGTTTAAGTAAGTCTTTTTCTTTCTTTATTTTAATTAGAGTTCTTATGATAGTTAGCATGTTTAGTTTTATATTCTTTGCATGTTTTATGAGTTTTTATGCTTAGAATATATAGTAACACACCTAGGCTTGTAGAATAATCTAAATAAATGGCTCTTGGGCAAAAAGATAGCGGCATCATAATTTGATTTATTTAATTTTCCGCTGCGCACTCGCGGCCGCTTTCCAACAAAAATAAATGCGATAAATAAAAAGCTAAATGATAAAATAAATACGATAAATAAAAGATAAATAACAAATAACTATGAAATAATAAAATAAAGATAACAATAAAATAAAAGCGGAATAATAAAATAAAGATAAATAACGAAATAAATGCGAATAATAAAATAAAGATAAATAACGAAATAAATGCGAAATAATAAAATAAAGATAATAACGAAATAAATGCGAATAAAAATAAAAATGAATAAAAAGATAAACAACGACATAAATGTGAAATAAAGTAAAGTGTTACAAAAAATTTGGTTGTCTTTGATGTAGGACTTCGCAACACCGGTTGGATGAATATTTCACGTCCAGCCAATCATGTCGTGTCCAGAACTATAAAGTAAATATAGTAAAGGGTGCCCTCGGTCTTACTTTAAGTTACTTTTTTTGTGTTGTGCGTTATGCCATCACGTCCGGAAGGAGTAAAGCTGCTGTGTTTTTTGGTTCACTGTTTCTGCTCACTATTTCGCTGTTATTAGGGCTGCTGTTTTTGTCGACTGGTTGTTCTCACTATTTTGTGCGATTTTAGGGATTATTTTTTGGGGCTGTTTGTTCGGTTTTTTAGGACTAGTTTTGGCTGGTGTTGATGGTTGTTTTTTGTCACGGTGGATGGTATTTTTGTTGTTTTTCGCTATCACTATTTTTGCTAGTGTTGGTCGTGTTGTTTGGGTTGGTTTTCAACGCTGATTTCCCTTTTTTTGGTGGTTGCTTGCATGCGCTGATAGTGGCATTCGTGACATCCCACGACCACTTATTGTTTCTGTGTTCTGCTTCTGCTTTTCATTCACTGCCTCACATTAACTTCTTTGTGTTTTGTTTGTTTGTTTACGTGGTGGCTTAGAGGATAGTTAAACGGTCTTGTGTCTCTAGGTTTAGTGTGTGTTTGTGTTAACTGGCATGTGTGTACTTTGTGTGGTGTCTATGTTTTGTTGGTTTCTATAATTAGTCCCAAAGAAAGATTAAGCCAGAAATACACAAAATATATCCATGCAAAGCTTGAAGCATGGCGGAATCATACTTACTAAGCTTTGTGACGAAAATGATGAAGAGGATCCTTGAGTCTTCAAGGTGGAAGTTTCGGCCAGCAAGAGAATGGAGAGAAGCTTCAAGTCTTCAAGTGTTCCAAGCTCCAAGGTTGTTTCCCTATCACCTCTTTTGATCCTTCAATGTGCTAGCAAAAATGGAGAAATGAAAACAATTTTTCTGCCTTTTTTTGAAGCTCACGGCGTGAGCAAGAGAAGAAAAGGAGTGAGGGCCTTTTTGACTTTCCTTTTCTCTCTTTATTGTTTCAAAACCGTGAGTGAAAGAAAAAGAAAAGAAATGATAGATATCATTTCCAAAATGAATTTTTTTTTAAAAACCCTTCAAAAACCGTGAAAGGTTTTTCCCTCCAAAAAATCATCAAATGGCATCACTTACTTGTATTGAGAATAGAGACAATGTATCATCCCATAAAGGTGACTAGATACATCCATCTACTAGTCGTGTCAAGTAATGAGACTTCGCGATGTGATTCGCGGGTCCCACTCGTTTCAAAATACGAATGTGTCCGCAAAACACTTTCGGGCTCGGTTTCGCTAATTCCGAATTAACGAATTTCCGTCGCGACGTGAATTAAATAATTACGCCTAGCGGAATTACTATTCAGATCGCTAACGAATTAATTCTAAATTAATTCGTTTGCCCGAATTAAAATCCGATTTTAATTCCGCGTCGAAATCTAATTTCGTTTAATATATCGAATATATTATTTTATCGATTAATTCCAAATTAATCGTTATCTCTCTCCTAATAAGGCATTTTATCCAAGATAAAGTTTCTCCGTAATTAATCCAAGATTAATAAAGTTCGAATCAAACATCATAGGTGAATCTTCAGGAAGCGACCCAAGAGATCTCCGGATATGTTGGCAGTAAATACGGTCGTTGGATAATCCAAACACGTACGTACCTCGTACTACGTTTTTACCGATTTACAAGACAAGGTTGGCTTCTAGCAAAGCGCCATGCCTACCCAATTCTCCAGAAATATTCTTACTGGAATATTAGATCTTTATCAAGCGTAGTATACCGTAGTATCGCGTACATCGATCCAGTATCGGACGATCACATGTTAGGCCTGGGGCTGGAAATGTGTCTGCCCCGTACGAAACATATATCGGATATCAAACAACTAGTCTCTTTAAATCGGACAATCCTGACCTGTCTCATATGTCCCGACGGTTGCAACCTTTTATAGAGTACTAGTTCTGTATCCTGCGTGATCATCATCTCCATATGTCTGAAGTGATACTTCCATCTTGACATCACATCCAGTACACTACGATTCTCGATAAACCCAGAAGAGGCGTACACAGAACCGGTTAAAGCCCCGAACCACCACAACCAAAGTTTACCGATTGTCGCAAGTACTAGCGATGCAAGTCTCAGGTTAAGACCATATACACCTACCCTGATGCGGCCTCCCATAGACACGCAGACATACTACCAATGGGATTCCGCGGGGTCTGTCTAGAGCGAAGCTGTTTTCCGTACCATCGGTAAAACACAACCTCCTATCGCACTTGCATAAGTATCCAATACTTAAATATATGAGAACTATGCCGTTGTGCCATCACAACTCGCACAAGTGCAATACTAGTCTATTCCGCATTATCGATGTCCGATCTCGATAATACTCCGACTAGGGATATTTAATGATTAAACCTTTTATATTGATACTGTCTCATATCATCTCAATACGGAACTAATCATATGGACTTTTGCCATTAATATATCAAAGTAAATAATTTTACAAAACGGCAAAAGGCAATTTCATTATCACATAGTTAATTTTGTACAATAATACAATATCATTTACAAAACAGTGACGCTATGGGTCATAATGTCTAACAATCTCCCACTTGGCCTATAGCCAGTCACTCAAGCATCTAATACCTGAACTATGTATATGTCGTTCAAACACTTGCTGAAGAACAGCCTTCGTCAGCGGATCTGCAATGTTGTCATCTGATGCGACCTTCTCGACCTTTACATCGCCACGATGTATAATCTATAATCTCCAATCAGATGGTAACGCCGAAGAACATGCTTGGATCGTTGATGAGACCTTGGTTCCTTAGCTTGTGCTATAGCCCCGTTATTGTCACAATACAATGGTACGGGCTCAGCTGCTAACGGAACTACTCCTAATCCGATTAGGAATTTTCGGATCCAAACTGCCTCCTTTGCTGCTTCTGATGCAGCAATATACTCCTCCGCTTCAGTTGTTGAATCGGCAACAGTATCTTGCTTGGAAGATTTCCAGCTCACTGCTCCGTTATTCAAACAAAAAATATACCCCGATTGCGACTTGAAGTCGTCCTTGTCGGTTTGGAAACTTGCATCGGTGTACCCAGACACCTCAAGTTCTCCACCTCCATAAATTAAGAAAGCATCCTTAGTTCGTCTAAGATACTTAAGGATATTCTTAACTGCCATCCAGTGACCTTCACCTGGATCGGCCTGATAGCGACTGCACATGCTCAAAGCATATGACACATCAGGTCGTGTACATATCATGGCATACATGATCGATCCGACTGCCGAGGCGAACGGTATCCGACTCATGTTATCTCTCTCTTCTTTAGTCTTAGGACACATGTCCTTAGACAGAAGGATACCACGTGACATTGGCATCAATCCCTTCTTGGAATGATCCATGTTGAATCGCTTCAACACTTTGTCAATATATGTACTCTGGGAGAGTCCAAGCAGCTTTCTAGATCTATCCCGGTAGATCTTTATTCCCAGAATAAATGCTGCTTCTCCCAGATCTTTCATGGAGAATTTTAATGAAAGCCAAGCTTTCACCGACGTTAGCATGGGAATGTCATTGCCTATAAGCAATACGTCGTCGACATAAAGGACAATAAAAGTTCAGTGCTCTCCCACTAACCTTCTTGTATACACAAGGGTCATCATCGTTTTGTACGAAATCATATTCTTTTATGATCTCATCAAAACGCTGATTCCATGACCGTGATGCTTGCTTCAATCCATAAATGGATCGATTTAACTTACAAACCTTGTTTGCAAGTCTAGGTACGATAAAACCGTCAGGTTGTTGCATATAAACATCCTCCAAAAGGTTTCCGTTAAGGAAAGCGGTTTTAACGTCCATCTGCCATATCTCGTAATCGAAATATGCAGCTATTGCAAGCATTATCCGAATGGATTTAATCATGGCAACGGGTGAGAAAGTTTCGTCATAATCAATACCATATTGCTGACGATACCCTTTTGCTACAAGCCTGGCTTTGTACGTTTGCACGTTGCCATCCATGTCGGTCTTCTTCTTGAAGATCCATCTGCATCCAATAGGCTTTACGCCTTCTGGTGCATCAACCAGTGTCCAAACTTGGTTGGCATACATGGAATCCATCTCGGACTTCATGGCATCTTGCCATAAAGCGGAATCAATATTCTGTATTGCTTCCTCATACGTAGTCGGTTCATTATCCTCAATAAGATTAATATCTACATGAGGCGAGATCAGGAACCCATACCTCTCAGGTACTGTCCTGACTCTCTCCGACCTACGCGGTCTTTGTGTATATGAAGATTGTGGTACAGACTCATCCTGGATGGTCTGTTTATGTTCCGTCGTTGATTCATTGCCAGGAACAGTATCACTACGATTTTCATCGAGCTCCACTTTCCTCCCACTTACCACTGCATCTAGGAATTCCTTCTCAAGGAAAAATGCATGTAGAGCAACAAATACTTTGTTCTCTTGTGGGTGATAGAAGTAATATCCTTTGGTTTCCTTAGGATATCCCACGAAAAGGCATTTATCTGATTTGGGTTCTAGTTTGGTACCTTCCAAACGTTTAACATATGCCCAGCATCCCCAAATCTTCAGGAAAGAGAAACCTGGTTTCCTCCCTGTCCATATCTCATATGGAGTCTGTTCAACAGACTTTGACGGAACCTTATTCAAAATAAGTAACTGCACTGTTTAATGCGTATCCCCAGAAGGATATAGGTAGCTCAGTGCGACTCATCATGGACCTTACCATGTCTAACAAGGTACGGTTTCTCCGTTCAGACACACCGTTTAATTGCGGTGTTCCAGGAGGAGTCCACTGTGAAAGAATACCATTTTCTTTCAAGTAATCTTGAAACTCATAACTTAAGTATTCGCCACCACGGTCCGACCGCAATGTCTTAATACTCTTGCCTGTTTGTTTTTCTACTTCGTGTCGAAACTCTTTGAATTTCTCAAAAGTTTCTGACTTGTGTCTCATTAGATACACATAACCATACGAGATGCATCATCCGTAAAGGTTACGAAGTAATGATATCCACCTCTAGCCTGGCTAGACATGGGCCCACATACGTCGCTATGAACGAGGGCTAACAGTTCTGTGGCACGTTCACCTTTACCACTAAAGGTGATTTAGGCATTTTGCCTAAAAGACAAGATTCGCAGACATCATATGAATTAAGATCAAATCCGTCCAAGTACCCACTCTTCGAAAGTGTGGATATGCGAGTCTTGTTTATGTGTCCTAGACGACAATGCCACATGTAAGCTTCATCTTTTAGATTACTCCTTTTGAGCCTTTTGTTTGTTATTTTATGTTTAGGAGATTCATTTATATTCAAAATATAAAGGCCATTATTTGCTACAGCAGTGCAAATTTCTGCATCATTTTTATATAAATAACACCCAGTGTTTCTAAATACAAAAGTGTACCCATGCTGGGTTAACAAAGATACAGATATGATATTCCTAGTCAAACTAGGTATATAATAACAGTTCAAAAGTTTAAGCATATGCCCCGAGGGCAATTCCAAACAAAAAGTCCCTACAGCCAAAACAGCAACTGGAGTTCCGTTTCCGACTCGTAGATCAATCTCCCCTGAAGCCAGCATCCTGCTATCCTGCAGATCCTGCAAATCAGTACATATATGAGCAGCACAACCAGAATCAAAAATCCAATTTTAAAAAACTAAAGTAGTCATATTTATCTCAATAACAAACATACCAGAGGCTAGTGCCTTGCCTGCCTTGATATCCTCCTTGTGTCCCTTGCCCATTCGGCAGTCACGTTTCCAGTGACCCTTCTTGCCGCAGTTGAGGCAGACATCTTGAGATTTGTCCCTTGGCTTCCCAGAAGCTTTTGTCAACTTGCCTTTACCCTTTTTCTTATGTTTCTTCTTCCTCACCCCTCCAGTAGCTTTTGGCCCAGCCTTTGGCCTCTGAGAGGTCGATGCAAAGTGCGCCTCGCGCTTGCCCCCTTTTTGGAGTTCTTTTTCAGACTCCTTCAAGATGGATAACAGCTCTCCAAGAGTGTCATCCGTATCCATCAACTTATAGTTGATTATGATTTGTCTCCCAGTATCAGGAAGTGACTGTAAGATCAAATCTACGGTCAGCTCAGCCTCCAAGACTATTCCATATTGGCCAACTCATCAATATCGGCGATCATTTGAGCCCCGTGGGCCTCAACTGATGCGCCTTCAGTCATTCGGGCGCGGAAGAGTTTCTTCACCACTCGTACCTTTCCATCCGCTTGTTGGAGCGGTGGAGATCTCGCAGTCTAGCCATCATTTATAAGGATCCAAGTCCCTATTCTGGCGACGAAAGTGCTGAGTCATCGAAGCTAACATAATAGCCTGCCTGAGCTGTGTCACAATCATTGCTGTGAGTTTTCCATAACTCCAGCTCAAGTGGGTCAGTGGGCTTAGGCGGGAGAGGTGTTTGTATAGTGTACAGCATCCTCTCAGCCCCAAGGACTATCCTCAGGTTCATTTCCCAATCAGCGAAGTTTGTGCCCTTAAAGACATTGTCACCAATGATGATGTCTCGGACATTTACCTTGCTTGCCATCTCAACTACGATAGTCCAACTATCTAGTTAACGATAAAATGGGTACAGTCAAACTGTTACAAGAAAAAATAACAATGAATTAGTCCAACTAATTTTAATTAATTAAACGAAATAATTTTGAAAGACGCGTAAGGCTAAGTATCTGAATGAAATTGCAAATTCAATACTAGCCTCCCACTATTTTTATCAAGTCTCTAACCCTCTGTTGAGAACTCGGGAAATCCTATTTCCTAGTGGGCTAGGATCCCGTTAAATAACACACAACCTTGACTTTGGCCAACAAGCTGTATGCTATTTAACTAGGTAGATCTCAAAGATCAATTGGATCCCATCCAATTCCTAGATCCGGTTAGGTGGACATCCAAGTCCAAAACATATGTATTTTACTTATGCCAATGTATCTAATACATTTCCTAACCATATCCTCCGAATCATCTAGGCCTTGGCTTTGGCACAACAAACCTAATGATTCCGGTTAAGCGGACCCATTGACAAGGAAAGTTTCGTAATCAATGTCGTTGGACAAGAAGTGATCTTGACTTTGGCCAACAAATCACAACTTGGACAAGACACCGATGTGGAACAAAACTCTCATGATTCAAGTACATCCTCAATTGACAAAGGTCTTGACTTTGGCCAACAAACCAATGCCAATTTTGGATCTTGAACAAGAATCATTCAATGGAAGGATAATTGCTTAATATAAATTGAGGGATTTTTGCGTAATTGGCAACCAATTTATTATCTTTGTTAGGTCTCATCATCATACACCCTTAAGCATGCTTCTAAAACATCATAAAGTGCATAAAGTAAATTAATAGTGATATACGGATGGATATATAAAACAATTTGTTCCTAGAACAAAACTCCCTTTTTCCTCTCCCCGCTAGCAATATTCTACTACTTCTACCCAATTACATAATACAATAAGAGAAACCTCATTTACATTGAGGGGAATTAGGTGAGAAGAGAATACAAAGAGATAAAAGAGATAAGGCTGGACACGCAGGTCCAATTTATAAATTCTAAATTTACAATAATTTCTAAAATTACCCTTTCCCTTCTAATATCC
Organism: Zanthoxylum bungeanum; assembly: GCA_019454045.1. Classification (NCBI taxonomy): domain Eukaryota; kingdom Viridiplantae; phylum Streptophyta; class Magnoliopsida; order Sapindales; family Rutaceae; genus Zanthoxylum; species Zanthoxylum bungeanum. The sequence continues at coordinate 6,133 of SKCR01039066.1, read as the reverse complement.
ATCCGCTATACACTATTCATTCATCACATACATGTATATTCATTCAAGACATGCTATACAACCAATCTAATCCAATTAATTAGTCTTTGTTTAAGTGATCATCCAATGTTCAATCAACGGTTTGATTTTGCGCGAGTCCAACTCGTTTGAGAATAAGTACATAAGGTACGAATTCACGAATTATATCGAACTACCCGTTAAATCCAATTTAAGTCGTATTCAATACTAATTCAATTTATTTAATTCCAAATTAAATGTTTACACTTTTAATGTGCTTTTAAAGATTAGATTCTAAATCTTATCAAATTGGGTCTCCAAGCCCAACTAACATCCAATGTGTGTTTAATTAAAGTCCGATGGGCTTTCAATTGATTTATCAAGGCTTGGGCTTTGGTCAATGTGGGTCAAACCCAATTACCAAGCCCAAATAAGGAATCACCCTTAAGTGCCATAAAATCAATTTCAAGCCCATAAGGCCCAATTAAACATAAAAGCCCATTAATTAAATTTTAATATTCCAAATTTTAAAATTCAATTAATTAAAGTGTAATTGCATGATTAATTCATTAAACCAAATATTTCAAAAACCCAATTTAATTTATTAATCATCAATTGTTCAAAACACTTGTCTAACATTTATTTGAACAAAAATCAAGTCCTTTAACATGTCATGTTGTATTCGGCCAAGAGGGATTTTTGCGGTTCGATTTGTTTTTCAATCCAATTGAATCACTAATCTATTACCCGTTTATTTTTAAGTCATCAAATGAACTTGAAAGCAAAAAAATCCAATTAAGTGAAAGGACCTCCATTTTCGGTCAAAGCAACAATTTTGGGGAAAAAATCATCCAATGCATTTTTCTCAAAATTGATCATGTATACATCAAATATCATACATATAACATGCTTAAGTCATCTAATAAACTTGTGCATGAAAAATTCCAAACCAATAAATGACCTACACATTCGGCCAAGCATCAATTTTGGGGAAAAATTATCCAATGCATTTTTCTCAAATTGATCATGTATAATATCATATTACATACATTCAAGCATACTCAAATCATCTAATGAACTTGTGCATGCAAAAATTCAACTCAGTGGAAGTACCTCACATTCGGCCAAAGCAACATTTTGGGGAAAAATCATCCAATGCATTTTTCTCAAAATTGATCATGTATTATATCATATATCATACATATAATCATGCTTAAGTCATCAAATAAACTTGTGCATGAAAAATTCCAAACCAATGGAAGCACCTCCACATTCGGCCAAGACAACCACTTGGGGAAAATCATCCAATGCATTTTTCTTAAATTGATCATGTAATATATCATATAACATACATATAAGCATACTTAGCATCCAATTTCACAAGAACATGCTTCAATCAATTTTCCCCAAATTAACCCTAATGTATTTCATGCTTAAACATGGCTCCATGATACCATTGTTGGTTTCTATAATTAGTCCCAAAGAAAGATTAAGCCATAGAAATACAAGTATATACATGCAAAGCTTGAAGCATGGCGGAATCATACTTACTAAGCTTTGTGACGAAAATGATGAAGAGGATCCTTGAGTCTTCAAGGTGGAAGTTTCGGCCAAGCAAGAAGAGGAGAGAAGCTTCAAGTCTTCAAGTGTTCCAAGCTCCAAGGTTGTTTCCCTATCACCTCTTTTGATCCTTCATGTGCTAGCAAAAATGGAGAAATGAAAATGATTTTTCTGCCTTTGTTTGAAGCTCACGGCGTGAGCAAGGAGAGGAAGAGGGAGTGACCTTTTGATTTTCCTTTTCTCTCTTTATTTGTTTCAAAAACCGTGTGAAAGAAAAAGAAAAGAAATGATTAGATATCATTTCCAAAATGAATTTTTTTATTAAAAAACCCTTCAAAACCGTGAAAGGTTTTTCCCTCAAAAATTCATCAAATGGCATCACTTACTTGTATTGAGAATAGAGACAATGTATCATCCCATAAAGGTGACTAGATACATCCATCTACTAGTCGTGTCAAGTAATGAGATTCGCGATGTGATTTGGGATCCCACTCGTTTCAAAATACGAATGTGTCCGCAAACACTTTCGGGCTCGGTTTCGCTAATTCCGAATTAACGAATTTCCGTCGCGACGTGAATTAAATAATTACGCCTAGCGGAATTACTATTCAGATCGCTAAGAATTAATTCTAAATTAATTCGTTTGCCCGAATTAAAATCCGATTTTAATTCCGCGTCGAAATCTAATTTCGTTTAATATATCGAATATATTATTTTATCGATTAATTCCAAATTAATCGTTATCTCTCTCCTAATAAGGCATTTTATCCAAGATAAAGTTTCTCCGTAATTAATCCAAGATTAATAAAGTTCGAATCAAACATCATAGGTGAATCTTCAGGAAGCGACCCAAGAGATCTCCGGATATGTTGGCAGTAAATACGGTCGTTGGATAATCCAAACACGTACGTACCTCGTACTACGTTTTTTACCGATTTACAAGACAAGGTTGGCTTCTAGCAAAGCGCCATGCCTACCCAATTCTCCAGAAATATTCTTACTGGAATATTAGATCTTTATCAAGCGTAGTATACCGTAGTATCGCGTACATCGATCCAGTATCGGACGATCACATGTTAGGCCTGGGGCTGGAAATGTGTCTGCCCCGTACGAAACATATCGGATATCAAACAACTAGTCTCTTTAAATCGGACAATCCTGACCTGGTCATATTGTCCCGACGGTTGCAACCTTTTATAGAGTACTAGTTCTGTATCCTGCGTGATCATCATCTCCATATGTCTGAAGTGATACTTCCATCTGACATCACATCCAGTACACTACGATTCTCGATAAACCCAGAAGAGGCGTACACAGAACCGGTTAAAGCCCCGAACCACCACAACCAAAGTTTACCGATTGTCGCAAGTACTAGCGATGCAAGTCTCAGGTTAAGACCATATACACCTACCCTGATGCGGCCTCCCATAGACACGCAGACATACTACCAATGGGATTCCGCGGGGTCTGTCCAGAGCGAAGCTGTTTTCCGTACCATCGGTAAAACACAACCTCCTATCGCACTTGCATAAGTATCCAATACTTAAATATATGAGAACTATGCCGTTGTGCCATCACAACTCGCACAAGTGCAATACTAGTCTATTCCGCATTATCGATGTCCGATCTCGATAATACTCTGACTAGGGATATTTAATGATTAAACCTTTTATATTGATACTGTCTCATATCATCTCAATACGGAACTAATCATATGGACTTTTGCCATTAATATATCAAAGTATATAATTTTACAAAACGGCAAAAGGCAATTTCATTATCACATAGTTAATTTTGTACAATAATACAATATCATTTACAAAACAGTGACGCTATGGGTCATAATGTCTAACATGTTGTTTGTGTTGCTTGGTGGTGACAGGGTCCAGAATCTCACACTTGAGTTCTGTTGTTCGAATCCAGGGGGTGCAACTTCTGGTAAGAGCCTGGGGCAGCCGGGGTTTTTACCTGCGTCGCGGCCCATATGGGTGGGTTGGTGCGGTTTTCCAACGATTTCAAAAAAAAAAAAAAAAAAAATCGGCAGCCGCACCTCGAGTTGTCTTACATGAGACTCGGGATATTCCTCACTCCTGCTTTTATTGTCGGATAATAGTGCTCAGTTCGCTAAATCAAGGCTGGCGCACATAGTAGAAGTCTGCTGCACTCGAATGGCATCTTTGAACTACATCTCCTCGGGTGTCAAATTCTATGGGCAAAGAGGTCATAATAAAAAAAAAATGTTTGTGTGGTGTGTCCGTGTGAGGTAGAGAGAGCGACCATTGGTTTTGGTTTTTGTGAATTGGCATGAAAAGAGTCTAGGGTTTCTTGGTGATTTGTCTTCAATTTATAGTGACAAGGGATCTCCTAAGTAAGGAAATAAATCATGCAAATTTGGGGGATATCCTCTTAAATTACTTGGGGAAAGAATTTTTGTAAATTTGGTGAGGAGGATATTTTAAATCTTGTTAAATTTGAAGGTGATTTGAGGGATTTTGACATGTGTTTTGCATGTGATTTTTGCTATTTGGGAAGGCTTGTGCATGTGGGCTTGGTGATAGATGGGCCGATTGGGTTTGAGGGTAGATAGGCTTTGGGCGTGTGGGCTTTCATGGGTTGCAGGGTTTGGTTTGAAACATCGGCTAAGCGAATCTGAGGCGGACTAGTGAGTCTGAATCCAATGAGGGGTAAATTTTGGGGTTTTCCTTCCGGCATTCATTTCCCGCGACTCCGTAACTTTTCAGGTAGTGTCTCTATACGAGGATCATCATCGGGTTTCATGCAAAAATACAGTGTCTACAACTATTGCCTTTAATAATCTTCATGTCTTTTACTTATCAATCAAATACATTCAATTTCCAGAATTCTTATCAGAAACATCCATTTACAAAAACTTACCATTTAAGATATCCATTCATAAACAGATCTATTCGCACATGAACTTTACCCATTCAAAAGACCTTAGCTTATACCAATTAAAAAAATCATGATTTATTTCATTTACCGTTTCCGTATACCCAACCTATATATATAACTTAACATCATTTGTATATACGAATACTTGTTCATATGCTTATACATGTGCTTATACATATACTTATACAAACTCATACATTTACATACATGTATACATATCATTTTGATGTGTTTTGTGTTATTTTGTAGATAAATAAAGTTTCAGGACTCTCTAGAATCAAATCAGGGCCAAAATAGTGAAAAACGGACAAAAAGGCAAAACTGTCATTTGCGCGTCGCGACGCGCAGCTCTGTGTCATGACTGCTAACGTGCACCAGGTATTACTAACATGCGCCAGACATGTGTCATCATCATAGAAGTTTTCCTTGCTAACATGCGCCTGCCACATGTCAACATCACAGTAAATCATGCTAACGTGCACCGGACACGTGTCATCATCACATGCTGCCGAAAATCATCATCGCCACGTCAGCACATACGTCATCAATGACATCAGCACAATACAGTTTTCGTCACGTCAGCATAATTATTGAGATAATCATTCAGCCTGCCATGTTGTACCATCTCTCGAAGCCGCGCAACACATTGTTGGACAAAATGACCCATAGCGTCACTATTTGTACAAATCATTGTGTTGTGTAGCAAATTAACTATGTGACAAGGAAATTGCACTTTCATTATTTGTGATTAGATCACCATAGATATATATAAATGAAGAGAGGTCCCTATGATTAGTTCCTGGACTGAGAATGATATGAGACAGTATCAGTCCCCGAAGGATTAATCATTAAATATCCCTAGCCGGAGTATTATCGAGACTGGACATCGATAATGCGGAATAGGCTAGTATTGCACTTGTGCACGTTGTGAGGGCACAACAGCATAGTTCTCATATATATAAGTGTTGGAGACTTATGCAAGTGCGATAGGAGGTCGTGTTTCACCCATGGTACGGGAAACAGCTTCGCTCTGGACAGACCCTTCGGAATCCCATTGGTATTATGACTATGTGTCTATGGGAGGCCGAAATCAAGGTAGGTGTGTATAGTCTTAACCTGAGACTTACATCGCTAATACTTACGATAATCGATAGACTTTGGTCTTGGTTGGTACAGGCTTTAACCGGTTCTGCGTACGCCACTTCTGGGTTTATCAGAGAGTCATAGTGTATTGGATGTGATGTCAAGACGGAAGTATCACTCCAGTCATAGTGGAGATGATGTCACGCAGGATACGGTATTAGTGCTCTTAAGTGCTGCGCGGCCATCGGGATATTATGACAAGGTCATGTATATCCGATTATAGAGACTAGTTAACAGACATCCGACATGTGCTTCGTACGGGGTAGACACTTATCCAGCCCTAGGCCTAGCACGTGACTATCCGATACTGGGCCGATATACACAATACAATGGTATACTACGCTTGATACAGATCTTAATATTCTTATAAGAATATGACCGGAGAATTAGGTAGACTTGGTGCTTTGCTAGAAGCCAACCTTGTCTTGTAAATCGGTAGAACGTAGTACTTGGTACTCACGTGTTCGGATAGTCCGATGACCGATTTGACTGCCAAAATATCCGGGGATCTCATGTCGCT
>SKCR01039065.1:0-48562 GCA_019454045.1 Zanthoxylum bungeanum | reverse complement strand
AGGAGGAAAAAAAAAATTATTCATATAAACCTCTTGTTTTACAAAGATTTTCAAAAACTGAACTGGCAGTCACAAACATCTTGATCATCTCAGACAGTCAGAATCATAACACAAGCATTAGTTCTCCCCTGAAATACATGGATCTTGTACTCTTTACACCAAATGCAGTTGAATAAAAGAATGTGAAACTTAGTTTATACCGCGGTCTTATTCAGTCATCCGTAATTTGGCGGGCAATGGAGGAACAATTGACAGTGAATCATGCATAACATTATGTAGCTTCAGCTGCGAGTGTCAGCTTGACACCATCTTTGTATGTGACCGGATGAATATCAAGTGTCTGAACCAGTTTTGTGATGTCCATGGATATATCGGCTGGAGACATGACACCACGATCAACCTGAAAAATCATTCAAATTTACCAATGGTCAAGCTTGGAAACGAGAAAGGAATTCCATCATTTCATGTACATGATTTGACAAGAAGATCCATAACCAAAAGAAGACTAAAATTTTAGATGAATTGAGGTAAGGTATACATACAGACGATGCAGAAACTGGTTTGATTAAAGAGGTACTATAACCTCTTATATCTGCCACCACCTCAGCCATTTGAACTCGCGATACTCTGTCTGGTCCACCAACATTCAGCAGTAATTGCATTTGCTTGCCCTCTGGACAAGACACATTATATCACGATAAATTATTTCAGTATTCAGATGTGAAACCACAAGGACAGACCGAAATCCGGATGTAGCCAATTTTTTTTTGAAATACACATGAAAACCCAATTCCCAGAAATGGAAAAGGAATAGGAAAAAGTAATACCGAAACTACTGTCAAGAGATTCAAGAAAAACAGATCATACATATAAAAGCAAAGGTCGGTGCTCACCGCTCCCTCTTATTTCATTTGAACACCATACCCTTAATAAAAGAAATAGAAGTAATTATCAGACTCCAACTACACAGTAGAAGGCACTGTATCCTCTAATACCTGCCACCACTCCCTTTACCCTCATCTGGACACCATAGCTAACTTCTTGACCAAAGAAGCAAATTGCAAATTGCAAAGAGCAAAAAACATATCAAAGACAAGCCTGAAGGATCATCCTGTAATTTACAAATAATCTCAATGTTGAATATAAGCACAGATACTAGATTACTACCTGATAACCATCTATCTGTCAAAGCCAGTATAATCTTCACAACGTCCTTGACATATACCGGGCAGCGGTACTCATCGTGAAAAAATTCCACTTTGTCTCCTTTTGAAAGAACACTATCAATCCACTGCATCATTTGAACGTAGATTACAGGTTAGATGCCTAGAAACCATAAATCTCCAAGTGTTAATTCCTCGTATAATACTAAAGAGCCACAGTCAAGCAGATTGCCTTTCTTTGATATTTAAGTTGAAGTCCATTGCATGGGACAAAGCACTGGACAGAGATCACAACATTGCTAATGTTATTTCTTTTTATAAATTTCAACAACGAAACACAAACAATGAACCAGACTCTCATGCAACATAATTTGCCAAGAAAAATTTACATATTACAAGATGTTCATAATAATTCAACCTAATAAATTATTTCACATGACTTACAAAATATATAACCAGGAACAAAATGCCTAGGTTGCTATAACTTCCATCGGCATATGATCCATCCATGCCACCATAAGTATCTTACTTGTCAATTTTCTTTTCCTGGCTTAGCTTATGACAAATTTAGTAAAACAAATAATTAACTTCTGATTGGTAATTGATCAACAGAGTGCGTCAGCTAGCTTTACTAATCTAAAGCAAAATCAGCAGGAATTTTTCACTCAATTACAAAAGCGCACAATAAATCCTTGAGCATACCTGAATCGGAAGAGATTTCGGTACTGGCGAGATGGTTTGTGGCCCAAAGATGATACTGCTTCTCAAAATTGCAAAGTTTGAGCATTTCTCAGAAATAAACTTCTCTGCTGCCACTTTCGATTTGGCATAAACATTCACCGGAACAGTTTCGTCCTCTTCTTTATAAAAAGACTTGACTCCTTCATAAACTGCCAACAAATGACTTGCAATGAATTCAGGGCTCCTTAAATTTGATAAGGCCTAGACGAATTATTAAAATGGAGTCCCTACAAGCCATATTATATATTAAAAATCGAAATTTCTTTTAATTCAGACCTAATTTTGAGTTAAATTTAGGATCCAACCGACTGTGTCGGTTCTCCCATAAATAATCACAACGCAGCACAAAAGAGAATCGAATATGAATCATAAGTCAGAAACAATTACCTTGATCTGTCGATATATGAATCAAGAGAGTTTCTTTACTCTCAGTGAAGCTTGATAGCCAATCCACAAGAGAGGAAGGTACGTTAACGGACATAGCAGATTCAGGATCCTTTTCACAGACACGTGGCACGGAGAGAGCGGCGCAGTTCACCACCACGTCAGGCTGCCCGAATTTGAGTGAAACGGCGTCGAATCCGGATCCGGATTTCAAATCGACATGGAAAAAAGAGAGAGAGGGAAGGGGAAGCGACGTGGAGTGGTGAGTGGCTGCCACGTCATACGGTGTCCCTTCGATCTCGGATATGCCTTGCAGTAAATGCTGCCCCAGGTAACCCGTGCCTCCGACTACCAAAACTCTCTTTTTACTCATTCTCTGATTCCAAAAAAAAAAAAAATTAAAATTAAAAAGCAAATCCTCCGATTCGTTCCTCTGCGATGCAATTCGAAATCTATACAGTCAATTTCTTTTAAAGTAGCTATAGAATTAATTACCGATGGACGATTTCGGAAATTTCCGTTGTCAATTCATCCGCGGGTACATCACCGTCGGTTTCCTTCTTTTTTCAAGTGAGGGGACTGGGGACATGTCGTACAAAGACTCATATTTGGATGACATGTCGACTACTTTTATGCAGGTGCTTTCACGACATGTCGTTTAGCGTGTTAGAAAGAATTTGTGGATTTTTGTAGTCACGGACTCACGTGAAAAGAATTTTAAAATTTTAGGTTAGTCAATCGAAAATAAATGATAATAAGAACATCCCATGGATGTCACTGCTTTGGTTTGATTCGATTCAATTTGAATTTATTCTGATATTTTGGACTTGATTTGATACAATTTAAGTTTATTTACGATTAAAATTTTGTGAGACATGTCATGATTAATTTTTAAAATCTGATTCAGTGAATCAACCTGAAATAAAGATCAAGGATGGCAATGAGGAGTAAGGCGTGATACTATCGGATTTGGATTGGATCATATCAGATCGGATTAAATTTGATTCCAATTCGATTCGATAAGCTTAGACTTATTTGGTTCAAACGAATTTTGAGTCCTTATCAAATCGGATCGGATTTGATCTGATCATTATCGAATCGGATTTATTCGATTCGATTTGAAATCTTGATGAATAAGATAAATTTGATTTGATAACAGATCTGAATCTGATAGAACATTCAATTTGATAATGAATCTGATAATGGATTCGATTTGATAATGGATCTGATTCGATAACAGTTCCGATTCGATAAAATTGATTTGAATTTATAAATTTTCAGATCAATTTTATCGAATCGGATACGTTATCGAATCGAATCTACTACCGGATTCATTATTAAATCAGACTCTCTATCGAATTCGAATCCGTTATCAAATCGGATTTTTTATTGGATTCAGTTTCATTATCAAATCGGATAAAACCCGATTCGATCCGATAGTTATCAAATTTATCCGATCCGATCCGAAATTCGGTGAACTAAACAAACAAGATTCGATCTGATGCTCAGACCTAATAGGGAAGGGAGGAGAGGAGATCGATATCCTTGTATCCGTCTCCGATAATCTTTAGATGTCTTCATCCCCTCATAATTATTTCAGGGAAGGAGACGGGGATCCCGAATAATAAAAGGGATCCCTAAGGGGTCCCAAATCTCGAATAATAAATAATTTTTTCTTAAAATAAATTTAAGTCATTGAAAAACGTATTAGCTGAACTATTATTTTATTCAGAAATCAAGCATACATATTCAAAAAATTGATAATATTTATTACACAAATCACAATTTATATAAAAGATTGAAATTTATATTTTTTTTTATTTAGTTTGTAACTTAATAAAATGAATTATATATATATAATATTATTTCATTTAAGTCATTACTTTTTTTTGGAAATGCTGAAAACCATGCCGTCAAACCACCTGACCTTAAACCATTTTGAGTTCAGAATGATCCCTTACTGATGCCAGTATAATATCCAGACTTAAAGGAAGATCAACATGTCTTATAATGCACAAAACACACACGAACAATTTATATCGCCTACAACCACTCAAACGATAAATAATATCATAATCAAAGTGTTGGGGTTTTGAGCGAAATATCCGGGTTACGCAGCGAAATGCAGAAAAATCAAATTTTCCCATTTCTTTAATTTTTCTTGGATAATTAAAATAAAATTATTTATTTTAATCACTCAATACTCAAAAATAAAAAAAATTTAACCCAGAAATCATAATTTTAGTAAATTATCATACAACCCAAAACTTTCCATTTTAATCATTTTAGTCCTAAGCTGTTCAAAACAAGCTTAGGTGATTTTCAATCACAACCAAAATGATTTGTACATCATATAAACATTAAAACAGAAATCTGAAAACTTTTCCAGATTTTTCAGTAATTAAGGAAATGCCTCTATATTTTGTATTTTGATCATTTTAGTCCTAATTTGTCAAAAAATAATTAGGTGATTTCAAATCACTACCAAAATGATTTATACATGTCTTATACATGAAAATATAAATTACAATTCAAGAAAACAAATTTTCCCAAATTACCGAGAGATCCCTTAATTTTCCAGGATTTGTAATTTGGTCATTTTTAGTTCAAAACATGTCAAGATCAAATCCAATCAATCCCAAATTTAATATACATAATATATGTTAGGGTTAGAGCTCAGAGTGCCAATCCGGATCGTATTTATGTCCGATTCATAAATACGAGCAATTCTATTTTCCATAATATTACTAATTTAACAGTAGCACCCTTGTCTTTTATACATTTATTCGATCTAATTACGATTAGATATCTGATTACGATTAGATCAAAACTGAATCTGGTTCAGTGATACGTGTATATTAGACAAAGACCATAGGATTTACAATATAATGCGCAGTTACAACGTAATTTGTAATTTACATTGGGAAGTGCACTATAAGATGTATATCCTTAAATAAAGTTCCTGGTCAAGATTTACTAACACGGGTCAGTTAGTAAAATCCGCTGAGACCAGTACATATCGTATATCGTGACTTAGTCCGATGTTTATCCCAGTGAACCATGAGTCTCAGGAGACTCGTATAGATATGTAGGTGTTTATTTGATACGACATTGAACGACTCGCTGAAAATTTCCTAATAGATAGTACACCAACGTCAATAGGAATCTTCAGGAGTTGAGCGAGCATAGTGGTCCTTCGACTTGAGATACCACAATGGGATATATGAGTTATCCTCCACACTTTGATGACAGTGACGTCAATGATCTATTCATGATCAGACCTCCGCCTGTTCGTTGGGTGTGGACTGATGCTCATGATATCCAGTGCGTATCAAGATAGGATCCGTCAGTCCTGTGTACAGGGCATAAACATCCTCACGTGTTTACGATCTAGTAAATCCATGGTTGTGGTATAACTTCGGAAATCAGTTCCGAGTCTTATTTAGAGATCGTAAATTGAAAGTCGATTGTATTATACCGAACGAATTTGACGTTGTTTTCTATATCCCATGTATAATACGGATAGTCTGTGACGAAGGGATTATACGTATGCTATGACCTCGACTTGCATAGTTTGGCGAGATTATCTGTGGTCGTCATAACCCATGAGTGGGTGGATTATGGATACGAAATTGGATTTCGTGACGGATAAACCTAAACTTAGAGAGTCCCACAATATGAAGTGACTCGTTGAGTACTTGGGCAACTCGATATGAATAATACAGATTATTCATAATATTTCACTGGATTAAGTTAGTTAATTCGGATCGTTTAATCGATTTAACGATAACACATGTATTAGGAGATTTTGTCCGATAATAATTATTGTGTATTTGTATTTGATACATAATACGATTAGATACACATTAATTATTTGTCAATTGAGATTTTTACACATGTCATTTTATATATGTATTTGTTATTTAATGTAAATAAAATACATATATATAATAATTAATTGATAATTTTTCATAATTATTACGGAAAATGTTTAATTATTTAACTTTATATTTAATTTATTTTAATAATTTCATTTGTGATAATTGTTATCACACATGTTTATTATTAATTGGATCCATGTGGCATATATTATTAATTTGATTTTGAATCCAATTAATTAAAACTCAAAAGAACCAAAATACCCCTCCTTAAATTGCCAAGAAATCGGTCAACTTGTATAAGTGAGAGAAAGTTATTTTCTTCTTCATCTTATCCCTTTCTTGGCCGAATCCACCATTAAAAAGGCTCTCAAGTTTTTGGTTTGAAGAAATCATGGAGAAAAGAAAGAAAAATCAAGAATATCTTAGGAAAAATTGGAGATTAAAGGTAATCTTCTATTCCCTTAAGCTTTGGAAACTTGTTTCTTGTTCTTGTTTTTCTAGTTTGATTCTAGGGTTTCTTTCTTTTATAAATTTGGGGCTTTTGTTGTTTGATGGTGGATTGAAAGGATTTAAGCATGTGTGAAAATATATTGAACTAAATTTTTGTAATTTGGGTTCAATTTGTTGTTTGATAATTTGATTGCTATTCTAGAGTTGTTACACCACTCTAAAATAACCTAGAATTATTCTAGAGTTCTTTTTGTGTGGTGAGACTTCTTTGGTGTAAGATTAATTTGATTAATCTTGTGATAAAATTGGTTTTAAGCATGAAAATGGGCAATTTCATTCTCTGTATTAGACCTGTAAATGATTCTGATTTTGTCATGAAATTGTTGTCTTATGAATGTTTTGGATGCATCTTGGGTTGGAATAATTTCCAGAAATTATTACGAGTTGAAATAAATGAAAACGGCCAAAAATGGCGTTACCGGGTATTTTTGAGTCAACCGGGTGATGGCTGTCCAAATAGTGAATTCGTCAATGTTCGGGCCTCCCATAACTACCCTGACACTATTGGAGCTGACCTGGGCAGTCCCATAAGTATCCGGTGGTCGGTTCAGTCGAAAACGCGTTTTGCGTCATTTTGCGGAAAACATTTTCGTAAAAATTTCGCGAAGTTTCAACATTATTTATGTCATATTTTGATATTGAATAAATAGGTTTAGGTGAAATATGAATAAATTATTCATATTAGATATTGAATAATTTATTTGGTATTTTGAAAAAAATTTAAAATAAGATTTCGCCTGAACCGCGCTTGTCCGCTGCGCCCATCGCCCAAAACCTCAACAATATATACATCAAATTACAACACCATAGAAAAGCCCAAATTTGAAAAGAGTTATAATCCTAATTTTAAAATTTCCAACAAATTGACAATTACACACAATACAAACACCAAATTAAATCAATTCAATACTTTAATTCTATCCTTACCACATAAAATAAGTCTCACCACCATGAAACAACTAAAGAACAATCTAGGTCATTTATGAGTGGCTAAGCAACTCTAGAATGGCAACCAAATCATCTAATGATTAAAAGAAAGCTTAATAACACTTTATAGCATTCATTCTTAACATGCATGCTAATATCTTTCATTTAAGCTTCCAACACCAATATCACATACTAAAAGTAGTAGAGAAAAATTCATATTACTTAATTAAAATAATCACCTAATCATGAGAGATTTATGACAATCAATTCATTAACATGCTTAGTCAAAATTAAAATTTGAATTTAAAATATACAATGCATATCCAATATGACTTATGCATAATTAAATTAAAATACAGAGGCAGAGATTCAAATACATGTCAAACATGCAACATGTGTTGTGGTGGTTAAGCCTTGCATCTGATACCATTCTGTTGGAGCGGTGTGGAACCCTTAGGATCGGATCGTTGCTTTGCACAACGGGAGTGGGTCTAATCTGTGTATATCTAGCATGAGTGTATTTTAAAATATTTTTATGTAAAATTAAATTTCATTTCGAGTCCGTAGGAAAAAACGAGAACCCAATCAGAGTCCGAAAACTCTGGAACGAAGAAAATAAATTTTCAATATGTATCAGCTCTGCGCGTCGCGACGCTTCAAAGTGCGAGAGCAACACCTAGAGATGAACGTCTCGATGTCGCGATGCGGAAAGGTGGGAGTTGTGACGCGTCCAAGTCTGATGCTCAGTGTCATGACGCTGAGAGGTCAGAGTCGCGTCGCTACCATAGGTAGTGAGCATTTTTCAACTTCAAATCATTACTAAACTTTCAATTTTCTCCTAATACTTCAAATACACCTAAAATCCAATTTTAAAACATAACCACCATCAACATATGTTATACAACTAGCATACATGTATTCTAATACTTATATGCATTTGTTTGAATCTAAACACGACCAATTTAGAGTCCCACTGTGAAATGTCTCATGAACAATTCTAGTTCACCCAAAGGTGGTCAAATGATTCTAGAACGGTAGCAATAATCCTAAGCTTTAATCTAGAGTTCCAAACTCCAATTAATTTGTTCTATGTCCAACATGAACATCTTTGACCAAATTACAAGCATATTGTGTTTATACTTCCAAAGTATCATAACACAATTCATTAGCCTAATTTTAACTTTAAGCTATGTAATCATGCATCCAATACATAATTCATCACTATATGTCTCACTAATGAAAAATATAGCTTAGGAAAATATCAAACATCACCTAGTAAGCTGAGTACAAAGATCCAATCTCCTTCTCCTTGTTGAAATTGTTAGAGAACTTCCAAGGTTTAATAAGCTTCATTCTAAGATCCAATCTTGATTTCTCATAGATGAAATGTTGTAGAGATCCTCCAAAGCATCTCTAAACACTTCTCTAACTCAGGACATTTTTCCAAGAATCACTTATATTTAGCTTAGCATTCTCAAGCTCATTTTGTTTTGCTTAAGCTTAATTAAAAACCCTCATAAAGCTTGTTATTTATAGCAAAATTTAGGTAATTTTTAATTCATAAAAGTTCTAATCAATTTTTATGTGGGCTTAATCTAATTTGTCCAAATATGTATCATTAGGTGTGACTAATCATCTTTCTCTATCATTTTGATTTAATCTAATTAAATCAAGACAAAGATTAGGAAATTGATTAGTTCAATATTTACCACTTTGATTTAACCAATTAAATCAAGCCAAAAACACCAATAATTACATACTTGCAGTTACCATAATATCCTCAAATGGTAGAGATAATTATGAAATTATGACAAATCCCTTGTGTAATTACTGAATTAATCTAATTAATCCAATTAGGTCAAAGTAAATAAACAATGTTTTCCAATAACACTTGATTATCTTATTTCATAATTATAATATCAAATATTATATTTTATCAAAATTAATCGGCTACCCAAGTGCTCAATGAGTACATTTCATATTGGAACTCTCTAAGTTCAGACACATTTGTCATATAAGCCTAACTAATATGTACGCAATTCGACCACCTCCGAATTCGCGAAGAACACGAACTACCTTTTTGAACTATATAAGTCGAGGTCATCACATATGTTTAACAATCCCTCCGTCATAGGCTATCCGAATTATGCTTAGGAAACATAGAATACACCGTTAAGTTTCTGAGGCGCACATCTCATGTCGACATATCCACGATTATTTACAACTGAAGCGATCCACCATAGGTGATCAGTTTTGGCCAAAGTCTTAAGAATCGTGACTTACTTACATGAATACCTAAACCCCTTATGGTACACATGCAGACCGACAGATCCTATCTTGATTCGCACTTGATTAATGAGTGCATCGGTCCACACCCAACGAACATCTAGAGGCCAGACCATGAAAGATTTATGACATACATGGCATCAAAGTGTAGAGGATCTTACACAAAATCAATGATATCCTATAATTAAAGAATCATTTATGCTACTCAACCCGAGGAGATTCCTATTAACGATGGTGTGTACTTCCAACTATTAGGAATCACATCTAAGTCATTCAGTATTCGGTCCAACCAATACCCATACCTCTATACTATGGGTGTTCATAGGGTCGGGTCAACCGCGACCCGACCCGACGTGACCCGACCCGACCGCGCGGGTTCATAAAAAAATTTGTAAAATTTTGACCCGACCCGACCCAAAATTTTCGGGTTGGACAACAGGTTTGATCCCTTGACCCTACCCGACCCTATATAAATTTATTACTTTTCTAAAATTTTTATTAATTTTCTAACCCGATCCATTATCAAAGCTAAGTTTGATCAAGCAGTACTGTATTCAAATCCTATTATTGGAAATTAATTAAATTATAAGAGTTGTCTTTATGTGAAAGAATCCAAGTTCCTTAAACATGGCGACAAGTTGGCATTTTGTTTAACTGATAGCTTAACAGTTAAGAAGAAGAACACCCAAAGTCTAAAGTCCAAATCCCAATTAAATTGGCATAATGTTATAATAGATCCCCACGACTTGAATAATGCCCACTGACACCCCCCTAGGCATTACTGAAATTTATTTATTATTATTTTTTGTATTAAAACTTTTATATATATGATAATTTTGGGACATAAAATAACTAATATTTATATTTCAAAATAATTAATTCATTAAAAAAATTATTTTTTTAAATGACCCGACCCGACCCGAACCCGATCGGGTTCCACTTCCCCGCGACCCGACCCACGACCCGACTTCCCATTGACCCGACCCGATCAGTCTAACAAAATTTCAAAAAACCCGACCCGTGAACACCTCTACTTTATACGAGCTTCCAAAGCTCATGGTACATTAGGTTAAACCATTGGAACTTCAATTCCAAAATACGACATGTGCTAGTCTTTTAGGTTACATGAATTCGACCGTATTCCAAAACGAACGACTATGAATATATATACACTTTAAAAATAGTTTATAACAATAATACTTATCCCAATTTCGGACCACCTAATATTCAGTATTACTACATGACTATTCTAAGGTCGATGTCATTCTTAGCATATTTATACATCAATCTAATATGCACAATGACAATACCATTAATAAAGTTTGAAATGAAAATGTAGTTATTTTATTAATAATAATAAAATATAATATATTATACATTATCCAGATTGGCGCTCCAAGCACCAACTCCAACAATTTCACCCATGTATTTAGTAAAAGAAAGTGTATGATAAAGAAGATTTAGTAAAACTCTGTTTTTGTTTGTTAGAAAATGTACGAAGGTGTTAGATCTTAACAAAAACGAATTTGGGGCTCAATGTATAGTGAATGTGTAAACTGTCTCAACTAATCTGTCTGAGGGCTGGAGGTTTGAGATCATAAAGAAGAAAAGATGGACTATCTGATAATTTCTGTTTAGATTTTGTTTTTTAGCTTGGTAGATTATATACTTCATCCAAGTCAGGAAAATTGAATCTTGAATGGTAAGAGTTACTGAATATATATATATATATTTTATGGTAAAATCAAACATATACAAGGGAAAAAATAAAATAAAAGGAAATTTCATTGACATATTCCTGTGAAACTTTGCTGTTGCAGACCTATGAAGATATGATGCGATATGTCATCTATGCCAAAAGATGACATTGTTTATCTTTTATCTGCTTATATCTAAGTTTCGAATATTAATTTCAGAAACTCAAAAAGGGATAGAATAATTTCCAAGATTAAAAATTATTCATGGAACCATATTATACTACAAACAAGTTCATAATCATCTTCCTTTACGATTTCAAACACCAGACTGCAGCCTGAAAATATCTCGGAACAAAATAAAGAAGAGAATCAATAAAGCCGATGCTAGGGATACCAGTGAGATAGTTAAATAACATGTCCTGATAATCGATTTCTGAGAAGGGTCGCCAAATGCTAGCATTATAAACGCGCTGGATGATGTGGCGAAGGAGATCATGGAGGCGATTAAAACGACGTTGAAGAGACCCGTCATGAGATTTTCATCAAAGATTT
This sequence comes from Zanthoxylum bungeanum, assembly GCA_019454045.1. Classification (NCBI taxonomy): domain Eukaryota; kingdom Viridiplantae; phylum Streptophyta; class Magnoliopsida; order Sapindales; family Rutaceae; genus Zanthoxylum; species Zanthoxylum bungeanum. Next base: position 36,421 of record SKCR01039065.1, on the reverse strand, counting down.
GTTTGTCAAGAATGGAAAGTAAAGCAATGAAGAGGGATAATATTAAAACAAATTTTGATAACTGGATTTCCAGTTCTTGGCTTGAGTAAGCAGTCTCTGAATTCGTCATCGGCTTCGTTATCTCAATTTCAGGAGTGATGGTTTGATATGCTTTTATATTAATATAAAACCTATACATATGAGGAAAACATATACCCATATGGTTTCCTATTTCATGTAGGAAAACCTACACTCATAATATTTATTAATTAATATTTCTTATAATTTTCACTTTTTTAAATTTTAAAATATTTTTTTACCGTTTGCTTTTTAAAAATTTAAAATAATTTATTAACGGTATCCTATTTCATGTAGGGAAACCTATACCCATACGGTATTTTATTTCAACTCCACGCGCTTTTCAGTTTTTTAAATTTTAAAATTTAATGTTTCAGAAACCTAGACCCACACCATATTTATTAATGATTTATTTAGAAAAAATATGTTTATGACTTAAAATTGTCACTTTTTAAAATTTTTGTTTTACGTTTGCTTTTTAAAAATTTAAAATAATTTATTTATAAATTAATATTTAGATAACTCTTGCCTTTAAATTTTCTACTTAAAAATATATTTTTTTAAGATAGCCTATATATATACGGTTTTCTATTTCATGATAGACTCCATGCGATTTTAATATTTTAAAATATAATGTTCTATAGCTGGACCCACATGATATTTATTAATTATTATTTAGGAAAAATATGTTGTGCCTTATAATTTTCACTTTTTAAAATTTCTGTTTTACGGTTTGATTTTTCAAAATTGGAAATAATTTATTTACTTATTAATATTTAGAGGAAAAAAACTCTACCTTTAAATTTTCTTTTTTAAATTTAAAAATACATTTCTTTTTACTGTTTGTATTTTAAAATTTCAACAATACGCACGTGATATTTATTAATCAATATTTAGATTTAATTATGAAAATCATTAAAATCTTCCTCTTAAAAGTGCTTTCAATCGGCTGAAGAGTTTCAAATTTCAGCTTGTTAAAATCAGTAATCACTCATGGCAGCAGCTATTGATATTGAAATGGGTTTTCCATTTTGGCTTCACCACCATTGACACCCGTCTCTGCTTCATCTTCAGAGAGTTCGTCATTATTAAACTTATTCTATTTTCTTTTGAAAATCTTATTAATTTCAATATACTAATTCTCATTCTTTTGATATTGAAATAGGCTATATAGGCTTTGCGACACCACCATTGACACCTGCCTCTGCTTCATCTCGAGAAGGTATGTCATTTTTAACATTCATTTTTGTTTTCTTTGAAAACATAGGTTAATTTTCAATATATTAGTAATTTTTACTAGTTTTTATCATTAATAGCCAGTGGTAACCCTACTGTCTTGGCTTCACCATCATTGACACACACGTATGCTTCATCTCCAAATGGTATGTCGTTTTTAAGTTATTCTTTTTCCCCTTGATTTCTACTAATTCTTATCATTTAATAGCCATTGAATTTGAAATGGGTTGTGCAGGTGGTGGTGGTAACCCTACTGGATTGGCTTCACCAGCACCTGCCTCTGCTCCATCTCCAAATGATATGTCATTTTTAATTTTCTATCTATTCAGTAGAAGAAATTTTATTTAATATTTGATGTAAAAGTTCTGCCATAAGAACCCATTTTTTTTGTAGTGATTATTATTTTCTACTAACTCTTACATTTAACAGGTCTGCATCCCTTAAACTTGGCCAAAACATTTCACAAATTGGGAGCAATGCGGGGTTTTTGTCGGCCAATGCAAAAAATTTCCTCCTTTTGGCAGAGATATTTGGTGTCATCAGATTTATGGCATCCTTTTGTGGTTATGTTTCCAGCGCAGACACGCAGCTGCTGGAGTGATGGCCTTAGTGGAGTGTGAAAATTCAGGGTTATCCTAAGTTCTAACCCTATGCGGAATTACAAATAATAAACAGGACAAATCCTGTTACTGTTACTATGAATGAATAACAAGCAACCACAATAACCAACAAATAAAATATGCTGCAAATACTAAATAAATAACAGAAAGTAAAACAGCAAATAAATCAAACCACACAAAATCAACACAATAATTTTGGTGACGAAGTGGAAAACTCTTGCGAGTAAAAAACCACTCCTGGTATAGGCTACCACCCGAATCCACTATATAGAGAAAAACTTACAGCGATGGTCAAGACCTATGGTGGCAACTCCACCGACTCAAGTACCTCAATACTGTAAGAACTCAAGGCAACTCCTTAAGCCCGCGACCCACGATTTTCTTCAGAACCTCTGAAGTCTCTGAGTAGATTATATCACCAATGTCGCCGGAACTCCGACTACCAAACTTCCTCTTAAAGAACTCTAAAGGCTTAGGGAATTTGGGTTAAGTTGTGTTGAAAGTTTATCAAAGAAACATTCACACCATCAATGAAGAAGACAAGAAGATAAGAAATCTTCAATGGTGGAATCAAAGAGAGTTGAAAGCTTTGAGAGGTTTTGGCTCAAGGGAAATATGCTTCAACTAACTGGGGATGGCGGCTATATGTTTGTTTATATAGGTAGGGTGAAAAGCTAAGGTTTTGCAGGCCAAAAACGCTGAAAAATGCGACTGGCGTTCGAACGTTTACTCGAACGCATCACGAACGCGTGCTTACTGGAAAGACTCGTTCGAACGCCACTCGAACGCACAACGAACGGATGCTCTCTGGAATGATCCCGTTCGAACCCACCAAGAACGTGACTCGAACGTTTGCTCTCTGGAATGCTCCCGTTCGAACCCCATAAAGAACGTGCCACTAACGCCACACGTTCGAACCCAATAACGAACTCAGCACCAACGCCAATCGTTCGAACACTGCAACGAACGCACCACGAACGCATGTCTGATGAACAACAGCCAAATACCAATCCAATTGCACAAAGATCTTCACGACAAATTACAACTCAATTGAACTCGTTTTGTCACGGACACATGCCAATAAAAATGGAACTAACAATCTCCCACTTTGGTATTCCGTGACAAAACACTACCTATTACAAAGACTACGGTAATAGACCCAAAAAGTAAATAGTCAACTGTCAACCATCAAAACAGTGACTTATTACAAATGGACTCGATCTAACACCTAAAAAAGTAGTCTTGAAATCAAAGCCACCACAGCAACATACCTGCTTACCTAAAACATCCACAAACAACAAGACGTGGTTGGCAGTAATACGGTTATCGGACTATCCGAATACGTACGTACCTGGTACCACGTTATTACCGATTTACAAGACATGGTTGGCTTCTAGCAAGCATCGTGCCTACCCAATTCTCCAGAAATATTCTTAAAATGAATATATAATCTTTGTCAGGCGTAGTATACGTAGTATTGCGTATAACGATCAAGTATAGATATCACATTTTTTTTTTGGAAAATGAGTATCGATATCACATGTTAGGCCTAGGGCTGGAATTGTGTTTGCCCCGTACGAAGCATATATCGGATCTCTGGTAACTAGTCTCTATAATCGGATAATCATGACCTAGTCATATTATCCCGATGACTGCAGTACTTAAGAGTACATGTTCCGTATCCTAAGTGATCATCATTTCCATATGACTGAAGTGATACTTCCATCTTGACATCACACCCAATACACTATGATTCTCAGAATACCCAGAAGAGGCGTACACAGAACCTGTTAAAACCCCGGACGACCAAAACCAAATTATACTGATTGTCGCAAGTATTAGCGATGCAAGTCTCAGGTTAAGACCTAATACACCTACCCTGATTCGGATTCTCATAGACACATAGTCATACTACCAATGGGAATAAACCACACTTATCAATTTTATTAATTAATAATAAAATATAATGTTCTATATATTATTCAAATTGGCTCTCCAAGCACCAACTCCAGCAATTTCACCCATGTATTTAGTAAAAGAAAGTGTATGATAAAGAAGATTTAATAAAACTCTCTGTTTTTGTTTGTTAGAAAATATACGAAAGTGTTAGATCTTGATCAAAATGATTTTGGGGCTCGATATATAGTGAAGGTGTAAATTGCCCCAACTAATCTGTCTGAGACCAGTATGCCGGTCTGTCGAGGCTGGTATGTCGGTCTGCCAAAGCATAACGACTATATTACCGTTGAAAATTTAAACGCAATACCGAATTACTGACCGGTATGGTCTTTGCCGGTTTCCAAGAGCATGTAAGATATGAAGGTGACCGGTATGAAGACCAGTATGCTTTATGCCAGTTCCAGTAACTATGCAAACTCCAGAGAGACCGGTATGAAGTAGTTCGGTTTCAGAGTAGATGCAAAGCAGCTCAAAACAGAGCATGGACACATGTATGATGGTGTGGGGGACCGGTATGCCGGTCTCAGTGCCAAAATGCAGGATTTGAAGATTAAATGTATTTTGCACATGACCCTAATGCATCTATATGAATGTGCATATGTTCTATGAACCTAGAGACTTAATTTGACAACTCACTTATAAAGAGAGCTGTAAGCTAAGACTACACAAGATATTCTTCATTTGTCGTTTGAGTCTTCACATTCATTTTCTATTCACCACCAATGTGCTTCGACATCTTTTTGTAATGTCCGCCAATGCGCGTTGAAGTCTTCTATTGTTGCATTATCAAAATTCATCTTGAGAATATGTCGCTAAGGCAACTTATCTTGAAACTTGAACAACATTTTGGAAGGTGGTCTTGCCTTATTTCTTCTTAGCAGTACTAAATACCCTTAGACTATGGGGAAAAGTGGGTGGGAAAAAAGTGTGGAAGTGGCTGTCTAATCCTACAAATTGCCACTTAATGCTCTGCCTTGCTTTGGAATTGGAGGGATCAACACTGTGTAATGGCCTTTTACATTTCTACTTACACGTTCGTATGTTCATTGAATAGCCTTTTCATTACTTTGGAGTTGCTATTCGTTAATCCTCTTGGTGCATTTATCATCATGGAAATACATAGTGGTTCAATTAGATCGAAAAAAGTTAGCTATTTTGTTTTGTTTTGTTTGATCATCATGCATTGCACACCCCATAAAGGTAAAATAAAATACTTATTAAAGAAAAGGGTTGATTTGAAAAAAGGAAGAATTAGATTCATGATCGGCAAAGATTGATTCATAAAAGTTCATCTGGGCTGATTCCTGAGGGCTGGAGTTTTGAGATCATAAAGAAGAAAGATGGGTCTAAAGTTTCGGTAATTGAACACTTTTAATCAATATGTGTGTGATTGCTCTTGTGAAATATCAGGTTCCCTTGCATCAATTATTCACCCCCAGTAATATAGTAACTGCTTAATAATTTTTTTCAAATATTTTTTCTTCTTGTAGATTGATTCAGCCTATCTGATAATTTCTGTTTAGATTTTGTTATCTAACTTGGTAGATTATATACTTCATCCAAGTCAGGAAAATTGAATCTTGAATGGTAAGAGTTACTGAATATATATATATTTTATGGTAAAATCAAACATATACAAGGGAAAAAATAAAATAAAAGGAAATTTCATTGACATATTCCTGTGAAACTTTGCTGTTGCAGACCTATGAAGATATGATGCGATATGTCATCTATGCCAAAAGATGACATTGTTTATCTTTTATCTGCTTATATCTAAGTTTCGAATATTAATTTCAGAAACTCAAAAAGGGATAGAAGAATTTCCAAGATTAAAAATTATTCATGGAACCATATTATACTACAACAAGTTCATAATCATCTTCCTTTACGATTTCAAACACCAGACTGCAGCCTGAAAATATCTCGGAACAAAATAAAGAAGAGAATCAATAAAGCCGATGCTAGGGATACCAGTGAGATAGTTAAATAACATGTCCTGATAATCGATTTCTGAGAAGGGTCGCCGAATGCTAGCATTATAAACGTGCTGGATGATGTGGCGAAGGAGATCATGGAGGCGATTAAAACGACTTTGAAGAGACCCGGCATGAGATTTTCATCAAAGATTTGTTTGTCAAGAATGGAAAGTAAAGCAATGAAGAGGGATAATATTAAAACAAATTTTGATAACTGGATTTCCAGTTCTTGGCTTGAGTAAGCAGTCTCTGAATTCGTCATCGTCTTCGTTTTCTCAATTTCAGGAGTGATGGTTTGATATGCTTTTATATTAATATAAAACTTAAAACCTATACGTATGGGGAAATCCTATACCCATATGGTTTCTTATTTCATGTAGGAAAACTTATACTCATATGGTATTCTTTTCAATATTTTAAATTTTAAAATTTAATATACACGCAATATTTATTAATTAATATTTCTTATAATTTTCACTTTTTAAAATTTTAAAATATTTTTTTACCGTTTGCTTTTTAAAAATTTAAAATAATTTATTAACGGTATCCTATTTCATGTAGGGAAACCTATACCCATACGGTATCCTATTTCAACTCCACGCGCTTTTCAGTTTTTTAAATTTTAAAATTTAATGTTTCAGAAACCTAGACCCACACCATATTTATTAATTATTTATTTAGAAAAAATATGTAATGACTTAAAATTTTCACTTTTTAGAATTTTTGTTTAACGTTTGCTTTTTAAAAATTTAAAATAATTTATTTATAAATTAATATTTAGATAACTCTTGCCTTTAAATTTTCTACTTAAAAATATATTTTTTTAAGATAGCCTATATAGTTGCGGTTTTCTATTTCATGATAGACTTCATGCGATTTTCATATTTTAAAATATAATGTTCTATAGCTGGACCACACGATATTTATTAATTATTATTTAGGAAAAATATGTTATGCCTTATAATTTTCACTTTTTAAAATTTCTGTTTTACGGTTTGATTTTTAAAAATCGAAAGTAATTTATTTACTTATTAACATTTAGGGGGAAAAACTTTAAATTTTCTTTTTGAAATTTAAAAATACATTTTATTTACTGTTTGCATTTTAAAATTTCAACAACACGCACGTGATATTTATTAATCAATATTTAGATTTAATTATGAAAATCATTAAAATCTTCCTCTTAAAAGTGTTTTCAATCGGCTGAAGAGTTTCAAATTTCAGCTCGTTAAAATCAATAATCACTCATGGCAGCAGCTATTGATATTGAAATGAGTTTTCCGATTTTGAAATGGCTTCACCACTATTGACACCCGCCTCTGCTTCATCTTCAGAGAGTTCGTCATTATTAACCTTATTCTGTTTTCTTTTGAAAATCTTATTAATTTCAATATACTAATTCTCATCCTGTTGATATTGAAATAGGCCATATGGGCTTTGCGACACCACCATTGACACCTGTCTCTGCTTCATCTCCAAAAGTGCTGTGATAAAACACACCATAATAGAGGTGATTGGAGAGAAAACTCTTATTTTATATTACTAACAAAAGAATTACAAAGCTTACTAACTCAAGCTTTACAAAAAACTCTCACACCACTTTACTCTCTATTCTCACTCAATTTGGGATTTCTGGGATACATTACAATGGCTTGGGGGCTCTAATTTATAGTGCTCAAACCGCGTGAACAGTGCCACGCGGTTTGGCACTTGCTAGCACACACACTCTTTGCCAACTTACCCTGGCTGCATCTGTATGACTGCCTACGTACCCTGAGTTGGGATCAAGCCAATCGTAGTTCTCTGAATCTCCTAACTCTGACTATGTGGAGAGTTTTGTCATCCCGGCTATGGCCCGACAGATTTCGAGCTTCTCCTTCGGTAAAACCTTGGTGAACATATCAGCACCGTTGTCGTTGGTGTGAATTTTCCTGAGTTATATCAGCCTTGAGCTCAGGACGTCCCGTATCCAGTGATACCTCACATCGATATGTTTTGACTTCGAATGGATTGTGGAATTTTTACCAAGGTAGATAGCACTTTGGCTATCGCAGTACAAAATGTACATCTCCTGCTTGAAACCCAATTCCTGGACGAATGTCTTCATCCACAGCAATTCCTTGCAAGCTTCTGTAACTGTAATGAATTCTGCCTCTGTTGTAGAAAGTACAACACATCTCTGCAACCTAGACTGCCATGCATATGCAATATGACTTATGCATAATTAAATTAAAATACAGAGGCAGAGATTCAAATACATGTTAAGCATGCAATATGTGTTGTGTGGTTAAGCCTTGCATCTGATACCATTCTATTGGAGCGGGTGTGGAATCCCTAGGATCGTATCGGTGCTTCACACAATGCAAGTGGGTCTAACCTGTGTATATCTAGCATGGGTGTATTTTAAAATATTTTTATGTAAAATTAAATTCTGTTTTGAGTCCGTAGAAAAAACGAGGACCCAAACGGAGTCCGGAAACTCCGGAACGAAGAAAATGAATATGTATCAACTCTGCGCATCACGACACTTCAAAGTGCGAGAGCAACACCAAGAGATGAACGTCTCAATGTCGTGATACGGAAAGGTGGGAGTCGCGATGCACCCAAGTCTGATGCTCAGTGTCATAACGCTGAGAGGTCAGAGTCGCGATGCTACCATAGGCAGTGAGCATTTTTCAACTTCAAACCATTACTAAACACTTCCAATTTTCTCCTAATACTTAAAATACACCTTGTGGACTCCGGAATTCGCCAAGGGTCCTCAATCAGAATTTGTAAGTTGGGCACTAGCAATCCTGCAAAAAACAAAGTAGAGTGGACGAGAGTAGGCTATCACCGGTGTGGTGGATACCGGGTATACTCTGACGCCCAAGTCAGTGGCACGAAATAAATTTGTAAAGTGGGAAAGCAAGGTTGAATATTACCTCTGCTTCCTTTGTTTGGCCGTGAGGGCCGTGTAATATATGAGGGGATCAATGATTGAGAGCATGAAGTATTAGGGTGAGAGAAATGAGACTTGAATGAATTCTTCCCGTATTCTTTTCATATTTATAGATAAAACATGATCTGATGTTGGTGTATTTGGTAATGGTTTTGGAGTAAGTGAGGATTAGTGCTAGAATTTAGGTTAAGTGGAGTGGTGGGGATTAGTGCTAGAATTAGGTTAAGTGGAGTGGTGGGTGATTAATGCTAGAATTAGGTTAAGTGGAGTGGTGGGTGATTAATGCTAGAGTTAGGTGGAGTGGTCATGCTTTTTGTTAGTTTATGATTTAATTGTAATCAAATAATACATAATTCTTTGGGCTTTGGTCCTTATTTTCGGGCCTAACATGCTGATGGGCTTAAGGTGAAAGACAGTTTTACCCTTGGACCAAATTTGGCCCATACAGTTTGTCCCTTACTCTTTAAGTCAAAAAATTTTATTTTAGAGAGTATATTTATCCGTGCCGTATGTGAAAAAAGAGTGTAAGAGTGTATTACCATCTGCCAAATGTCGTATCAAAATATATACAAAAACGTGGGTTTCTGTTTGCATGCATCTGAGGAGCGAACTAAAATAAAGTTTCAGGAGTTCATGAGTCCAGGGGAATGTTCCTTGTCGACTGAACCAAACGGTAGTTCAGGAGTATGCTTTGACTTGATATGAGTCCAGGGGAATGTTCCTTGTCGACTGAACCAAACGGTAGTTCAGGAGTATGCTTTGACTCGACATGAGTCCAGGGGAATGTCCATTGTCGACTGAACCAAACGGTGGTTCAGGAGTTTACTTGACTCGACATGAGTCCAGGGGAATGTCCCTTGTCGACTGAACCAAACGGTGGTTCAGGAGTTTACTTAACTCGACATGAGTCCAGGGGAATGTCCCTTATCGACTGAACCAAATGGTGGTTCAGGAGTTTACTTGACTCGACATGAGTCCAGGGGAATGTCCCTTGTCGACTGAACCAAACGATGGTTCAGGAGTTTACTTGACTCGACATGAGTCCAGGGGAATGTCCCTTGTCGACTGAACCAAACGGTGGTTCAAGAGTTTACTTGACTCGACATGATTCCAGGGGAATGTCCCTTGTCGACTGAACCAAACGGTGGTTCAGGAGTTTACTTGACTCGACATGAGTCCAGGGGAATGTCCCTTGTCGACTGAACAAACGGTGGTTCAGGAGTCCACTTGACTCGACATGAGTCCAGGGGAATGTCCCTTGTCGACTGAACCAAACGGTGGTTCAGGAGTTTACTTGACTCGAAATGAGTCCAGGGGAATGTCCCTTGTCGACTGAACCAAACGGTGGTTCAGGAGTTTACTTGACTCGACATGAGTCCAGGGGAATGTCCCTTGTCGACTGAACCAAACGGTGGTTCAGAAGTTTACTTGACTCGACATGATTCCAGGGGAATGTCCCTTGTCGACTGAACCAAATGGTGGTTCAAGAGTTTACTTGACTCGACATGAGTCCTAGGGAATGTCCCTTGTCGACTGAACCAAACGGTGATTCAGGAGTTTACTTGACTCGACATGAGTCCAGGGGAATGTCCCTTGTCGACTGAACCAAATGGTGGTTCAGGAGTTTACTTGACTCGACATGAGTCCAGGGGAATGTCCCTAGTCGACTGAACCAAACGATGGTTCAGGAGTCCACTTGACTCGTCATGAGTCCAGGGGAATGTCCCTTGTCGACTGAACCAAACGGTGGTTCAGGAGTTTACTTGGCTCGACATGAGTCCAGGGGAATGTCCCTTGTCGACTGAACCAAACGGTGGTTCAGGAGTTTACTTGACTCGACATGAGTCCAGGGGAATGTCCCTTGTCGACTGAACCAAACGGTGGTTCAAGAGTTTACTTGACTCGACATGAGTCCAGGGGAATGTCCCTTGTCGACTGAACCAAACGGTGGTTCAGGAGTTTACTTGACTCGACATGAGTGCAGGGGAATGTCCCTTGTCGACTGAACCAAACGGTGGTTCAGGAGTCCACTTGACTCGACATGAGTCATGGGGAATGTCCCTTTGTAGATTGTACTATCTACTCAATATTTTTATCATTTGTCGAGTGATTATAAGGCATGCACCGGGGTTTGCTCTATCAATTTTTCATGAATGAAAATGATCTTCAAATTTAATGATGTCGCGTCAAATGGTGAAGGCAGTCATGAAGAGAATTTTGTTGCCGAGAGAAAGTGGTGTCAAGTTGTGACAATCCAGAATTAATCATTCCCTAGATCTTCCACGTGTCGTTTAACAGAGTAAAACCTAGCGAAAATAACGAGGAGTTTTATGGCGGGAAATGAACCGCCAAAAGAAGTAGTATAAGAGTGGCTTGATGGGTTCATTTGTTTCATTCACAAGATCAATCGATTTGGGAGAGAACTTCAAGGCTTCAAGGTACTTCTTTATACTCTATTCGCGTTCTTCATTTCCTTTGAATATTCATAGAGTAGCTTCAATCTGTTCTAAGCTAAATTAGGTTGTTTGATCTTTTGAATCATACGTTATTTGGTGGATTTGTGTTTGGAGATAGAATTAGGATTTGATCTTTAAGAAACCCAAATCTTAGAAATTATTTGTTTGTAGACTCGTTGATTAGAATATGTCGAGTGGAGACTCTTTAGAAAGTTTAGGAGAACAGATCGATACATTCGTAGGGTCATCATCGAGTGAATCGACAGAAGAAAAATCATTAAGAGAATGGTCGCGTCAAGAGTTTTTCGAGGAGGGACCTGTAACAGTTTTGTCGCGTGAAACTCCGATGCATGCAATTCCTATTAGATCATTGGCAGCTATCGAGGAGTTTAGTGGAGGGGTGAGCACAAGTGAGCCTACCAACATACTAACCAAGAACCCAGCTAGTCGAATGACGGCTAGTTTGCTGATGGAAATTAGGATTAAGTATAGATTTCCTAGATCAATGGAACTGAGGGTGCCCTTGCCGTCTGAAAGAATCGATTATAAAATTCCCGGATGGATTGGTTTTTATGTAGTACCATTTTCTATTGGGCTTAGATTCCCCATTCCGAGGTTAGCTTGGGAAATTTTGGATCATTATGGGATTGCTCCTTCACAACTAATGCCGAATGCTTGGAGGATTTTGATGTCGATTGAATGCTTAGCATTCGAACAAGGGTTATTGTTTGAGGTGAAGGACGTTTTATATTCATACTACCTCAAAGAGCACCTAACTGAAAAAGGGAGATATACTTTGTATCTTCGTCGTAAGAGGGAACAAATAGTTATGGGGCTTCCAACGAACGATAGGGGTAATTGGCAGGCTGACTATTTCTTTGTGAGAAATGAGGGTATCTTTGGGTCGACTGGAATGGGTCGAGTTTCAGAATATTGGAGTGTATTTAGTGAGTATCAACTTCTTCTATTTATTGATAATTAATCAATGTTATTTTCGTATGATACTAATGTATGGATTGTCTATTATGCAGGTCCTTTTCGAAACAGTTTATTCGACAAAACACCTCTTATTTTGTCCAACACTAAAGCTCTTCTTGATCTTCCCGTCGAACAAAGAGATTGGAGGATAATCTTGGTAGAGCAGAGATTAAGAGCAACATTAGTGTGGAAAGAAATCTTCGAATCAGAAGGTATATCTACCCCTCTGGCACTTTCTAAACACGTATTGGAAGTCATCTACTGTACTCGGTCGATTCGAGCTTTGTACGGAAAGATGTTGTTTATAAAGACATTAACTCCAAAAGAAATTTTATGCGCAGATGACATGGCGTCGAGGCAAATAAAAGTAGCATCAATTGATGAGTTGATAAGCCGAAAAAAGGCTAGGAAGCTCAAGATAAAGGAGCCAGAAGTGGAGGCTCCAGAACCACAATTGGTATCGTCGACTGGAACTCCGAAGTATAAGGGGAAGTCGACCGAAATAATTGTCAAATGAGGGAAAAGGAAGGCGGATGAAATCGAAGAAATCGACAATATAGTTGTTAGGATTCCATCAGGGTCGACTGCAATTTCTGACCCATCAAGCCTTGACCCTTTTATTAAGAAGCTTCTGCTGGAAGAGGATGAACAGAGGCTATCCAAGATTGGCCCCGTCGAGTCAATGAAAAAGGCTGCGACTTTAAATTACCAAGTAAGAAAGTAGATAATTTTTCATAATAATTTGTAGAATGGATTCTAATCAAATCCTTTTTCCAGGCAATGGAGTGCAGCTTACATATGTAGTGATATGTCGAATCGACTCTCAAAAAACAGAGAGAAATGGAAAAATCATTTGCGGCTATGAAAAAGGAAATGGTCCAAATGAAGTCGCTTGGGAAAAGAAATGTTGAATTGGAGAAGGAGTTGAAGGAAGTGAAGGCAACACTTTAGATGGAAAAGGAGACTTCTGAGGTTACGATTGAAGGTTATAAGGATGCGTTCGAGAATGTGAAGAAGGAGAATGAAGAATTACTTGAGAATCTTGAAGGGATTGCTCTTGAATCTATGATGAAAGAACGCAGTCATCTGATGAAGGATTTCCTTGATGGGAAGACATGAGCTTGGGAACCAGAGAAATGGATTCAACAGTATGACAAACTATTGGCAAGAATTTCTCTTTCAAACGAGGGTGATGTGGAAGAGAAAGGTGAAGAGGTCGACTCGAAAGTGGCTGAAAGAGAAGTGATTGATGGCGAGGAAGCGGTTGAAGTTCAAGAAATGGATAAGAAGAGTGAAGAACTTAGTCGAATGGAAATCGAGCCGACTATTCAAGTTCAAGATATTCCTGCACCTGAAGTTGCTGCTGAACGCATTCAGGAAGAAGCTACTCCAGAAATTTGAATCTCTTTTGTAATTTTAATTTAACTCATTTGTAGAACAATTTTAATGACTTAATGATATTTTGGGATGATATTTCAAATGAAATTTGTTATTAAGTCGAATCACACAATACATAAAGTAGAAAATTACTCTAAACCTTAAAATATGAATAAATGCACGCATAAATTACCGGTGAAATTGCTTAAGGTGAATTGCATTCCAACTATTGTGAATTTGTCTCCCCTCAGTTGTTTGTAATTTTTAGGCTCCGTGTCCAACAACTCTTGTGATGATGTATGGCCCTTCCCAATTTGGTCCCAACTTCCCTTCTCCGACTTCTTTTGTGTTTTGAAAAACTCTTCGTAGTACCCAATCTCCTTCCTTGAATGTCCTGCTTCTGACATTTTTGTTGAAATATCTCACCATTCTTTGTCGATGAGATGCAAGTCGTATGGTTGCCTTTTCTCGTCTTTCGTCGATTGTGTCTAGATTCATATACATCAACTGTTGATTTGCCTCATCACCAGCGTACTGGTAGCGTAAAGAAGGAATGGTTTCTTCGATTGGAATTACAGCCTATGTTCCAAATGCCAAAGAGAAAGGAGTTTCTCCAGTGGAAGAACGGATGGTCGTTCTGTAGGACCACAATACTCCAGGAAGCTCGTCTGCCCATGATCCTTTCGCCTTCTCCAATCTTTTCTTCAAAGTATTCAAAAGTGTCTTGTTAGAAGACTCGGCTTGCCCATTAGCTTGTAGAAAGCGTGGGGTTGAAAAAATTAACTTGATCCCCCAATTTTTACAAAAGTCTTGAAAATGTCGGCTAATAAACTGGGAGCCATTATCTGTTACAATCTCCTTGGGAATGCCGAAACGACATATGATGTTTTTCCAGATAAATGTTTGAACTTCTTTATCTCGTATTTTGGCAAAGGAGTCTGCTTCAATCCACTTTGAAAAATAATCTGTCAAGACTAGCATGTAGACTCGTTGTCCATGGGCGGTTGGTAGCTTCCCTACAATATCCATACCCCACTTCATGAACGGCCATGGGGATAGGATAGGATTCAGCTTTTCTGGTGGAAGATGTGGAATATGAGCGAATCTCTCACACTTTTCACACTTCTTCGTGTAATTGACTGAATCAATTCTCATAGTTGGCCAATAATACCCAGTCGAATGGGCGCGTGAGACAAGGCTTCATCCTCCAGAATGATTTCCGCATTCTCCTTCGTGCAATTCTGATAGTACATGTTGTGCTTGATCATGAGTAAGACATTTCAAGTAGGGTCCAGAGAACGACCTTTTCAATAGTTATCCATTAAATATGGTGAATCTTGCTGCCTGCCTTTGAATCTTTCTTGCTTCATTTCTATCTTCTGGAAGCAGTCCATCTTGCAAGTATTTCATGATTGGTGTCATCCACGAGTCGTCTGAAGTGATGGTGCTGATCTCCTTGTTCTCCTTCCAAATTGATGGCCAATTTAAATACACTACTGGAATTGATTGTAGTTTGTCTCCATGCATCGTCGACCCAAGGGTAGCCAACGCGTCCGCCTGAGTGTTTTCACTTCTTGAAATCTGAGATATGTTGAATTCTTGAAATGTCGCCTGGACTTCTTTAACTTTCTGCAAGTAGGATAACATTTGAGGGTCTCGTGCCTGATATGAACCTTGGAGCTGATTCACTATCAATTGGGAGTCTGATTTCACTTCGATTCTTCTTCCCCCAAGCTCTTTGACCAAGCTGATTCCTGCTATCAAAGCTTCATATTCTGCTTCATTGTTTGTAACTCGGAATCCACATTTGATTGCTTGTTGTAGTATGTCCCCATCAGGAGTAGTGATCACTATGCCAAGGCCGCACCCTTTCTTATTGCTAGAACCGTCGACTGAAAGTTTCCAAAGTGAATTGATTGGATTGAATTGACTTCGGTACCTTCCAAGAGATTCTGAGTTGGACTGAAATCTGCTACAAAGTCAGCCAAGGCTTGAGATTTGATTGCTGTTCTGGGCTGGTAAGTGATGTCGTGTTCTCCCAATTCGACAGCCCATTTTGTTAATCTTCCAGTCAACTCTGGCTTGTGTAGTATGCTCCTCAAGGGGTACTCCGAGTAAACTGTGATAGGATGCTGACCGGCGTAAACACACACGTATAACGCAAGCGTACGTATCGTTCAAGTAGTATAAAAAGTATCGATCCCACGAGGACTTAAAATCTATTCTATTAATTTTTATGAGGTCAAATGATTACTAATATCTATCAGGTTATTTGATTGATTTGAATTGGCGACGATTCTAAATTAAAGGCAAGTAACTAAAATTGGTTGAAAAGATATTTTGAGAAAATTCAATATTAAAACTATATAGGGTTGTGATTTATTCCAATATTATTTAAAGATGAAGTGGTTATCTTATAGTTGGGTAATATATAAATTTATTAACCTGGAACACTAACTTATGTAAAAGCCTCTTCCGATGGTCAATTACAAATACCCAGTATAACCCAATTGAACCATATTCCTATGTCAACCACATTACCTGGATTCATTAAGTCTAAGTTCCAATTATGGCTACCCCCGCCCTACAGGTATATTCCTATCCTGTAAGGAAATCTATTAAATGGTTATCTATCCTCAAGGAAGATCGTGGGTTATTGAGTCTGAGGTCTTAAACTTTAAAATCCCTATGTCTAGTTCATTTTAAGTTTACCTTATCAATTTTATTAGTGGCCAATTAATAAAAAGCATTAAGATTAAGACTCAATAAATAAATCTTTATATTACCCAAATTATAATTTAACCCTTATAAACCGGTGATATTGGATTTCATCACAACCCTAGATTACTAACTTAGTTATGACACATAGCTAGGGCTAGTAAAAACTTAAAAGACATAAAATGAAAATGCTGAAAAGTAATTGTTGTGAATTAAAATGCTAAAAAGTAAATTACAAATGAAATAAAAATGCTAAGGCAAAAGGAATTACTTTTACTACTACTAATTTAGATATCTCCCATAAAATAATATAAAAACTTGTGATAATATTTTACCAACCGACCAATCTGGCGGTATTCTGATTAAGTCAAATTAAGTCCAACCAGCCATATAGGTGGTAATATTTGTCCATAATCCAGCCATAAAGGCGGTACCAAAATAAATTTACCAACCGACCAATATAGCGGTATTCCTTTATTAATCAGGTTCAAACCAACAGAAAATAAATTTACCAACCGACCAATATAGCGGTATTCCTTGATTAGTCAGGTTTAAACCAGATTAAAATTAAATTACCAACCGACCAATATAGCGGTATTCCTTTATTAATCAGAATTTTAAATAGTAAATATATTATTTTTAAGGGAGATTAATCTAAATAGCAATAGTAAAATAATTACCTTTCACCCTAGCATAGGGAAGTTACCTCCGCATAGTGAATAGTAAAAACTGTAAAATAAAGAAAGTAAATTATTATTATTACAGAACGTAATTAAAATTTACAAAACTAAATTAAAAGAATTTAGAGATAGAAACACTTCCTAATTACATAGAAGAAGTGAGAGAAAGGTGTACTAAAAACTGAAAATTCGCGGCCTATTTATAGCAAAAATTTTTACTGTTCAGGAACTGTTCGCGCGTCGCGACGCCAAGTCACTCAGCGTCGCGACGCTGGATTCGTCGACGTGGCACAATGAGAAGGCGACACGTAGCAAGGCGGCTGACTGTACACGCGACACGTGTCAAGGCGGCTAATTCTCAATTATTGTGATGACGTCATTGATGACATCATGCTGACGCGGCGATGACATGGCGCTGACGTGGCGAGGCGGCTGACTGTTGACTTGTCGGCACAATAGGATTGCGACACGTGGCGACACGTGTCATGCTCTGATTGGCTGAGGCTGACGTGGCAAGTTGACTCGGTTGACCTGCTGACGTGGCTGATGATGTGGCACGACACGTGGCAAGGTTGACTTGTTGACCGCTGACATGGCTGATGACGAGGCGACACGTGTCAAGTCTGAGTGTCGGCAGCATATGATGATGACACGTGGCACGGCGCATGTTAGCAGATGGGATGTGATGGTGACACGTGGCACGGCGCATTTTAGCAAAGTCAAAACTTCTCAAATTGTTGACAGTTGACCAGGCGCATGTCAGCAGATTCGGCTCACGCTGGGCGTCGCGGCGCGTAGTGTTCCAGCGTCGCGACGCGCAAAAGACGAAAATATCCCTGTTGACGCATTTTTGTCCGGTTTTGCCCCAAATTGCCTCCAGTGCTGTCCAAACTTTATTTATCTGCAAGATAACAATAAAACACATCAAAACGTTCATAAAACTCAAGAAACTATACAAAATGTTAAGTTAAATGAGTGGGAAATAGTGATATAAATGTCACTCATCACACCCCCAAACCTAACATTTTGCTAGTCCTCGAGCAAAATACAAAATAAAATAACATAACAAAATTAACTAAGCCACTTTCGTAGGGATCACGGTTGTATTTAGCATATGCAACAAGCCTTTAAACCCCTAGGTGTCCCTAGTGGACGAGTGTAGTCTCGTGAGGGTTTACAGCAATGATACCCACAAACATTTTACAAAAGTAAAAAGATAGTAAAACTAATGCACACAAAAGCAAAAAGACAAGCGAAAAGAGAATAAAGAAAGTTAGTGACTAATCAGGTGAAAATTCTACTCCAAGTTACTAGTTGTTTTGTTTCTTTCTAAATTACTAAATAAGTAAATTCTCCGATTATTTTTGCCATTCTCCATATACACAGCCAACAGAATATTAATCACTCATTTTTGCCCACAACAGTCATAAGTGCAGTTGATAAGAGAGTAATATTTTTGTCCTAAAGTTCTATCAGATTTCACACCTTTTTGCAGCAATGGAATAATTTTCTGATTTTTCTGATTTTTTCTTTGATTTTTTTTTTTTTTATATACAATACCTTCCGTCTATGTAGCGAGCTTTGGGTCGGTGGCTCCCAAACCAGTTGGCTTAGGGCACCAGGTGTTAAGACACCCCTACGAACTTAATTACTCAGACTTCAGATATATATATATATATTTTTGCAGCATCTTCGATCCATGTAACGAGCTTTGGGCCAATGACTCCCAAACCAGTTGGTTTTAGGGCACTAGGTATTAAAATACCCTTACAGACTTAATAACTCGGATCTCGGACGTTTTTTTTTTTTTTTTTTTTTTTTTTTTTTTACTCCATCACTATTTAGAGATGCTTCCTCCAATTAAACTATAGCACTGAATATTACAAACTTTTCAATTTTAGCTCATGTCCGTATGTTTCCATGTAAGTTCATAATACCTGTCAACTGAACATAAGAAGATTCATTTAGTCTGTTTTAGGAGAATTCACAAATTAAATAATTAAAAGGAAATAAACAAAAATTAACTTGTTTCGAAATAGGTTTGAGATACGTCTCAGAAGCGGAAATTCCTTACTCGGCTATCTCTTACCAATTCCACATTTTTAGTCAAAATAAGAACACAAAAATGCAAAATATTTTTGTAATTTTTGAAAAATTTTCAATTTTTTTGTATTTTTCGAAAAATTTTGAACTAAAAATAAAAATAATATACTACTAAAAACAAGATATTATTCAACTAATTCCCTCCCCCAAACCTAAATGAGACATTGTCCCCAATGTCTTAAACAGTAGAAGAAGAGTTTAGACGATAATACCTGGTTAGCTGAAATTCTACAGGAAATTAAAGGTTAAGATCCAGATTAACCCGACGTCTCTTACCACGATCGTCCCCAGACCAATTTATCTTTGAAATGATAGGGTCAATTTGTGGTTCATAGGCTATGAGTTGGTCAATTAGATCTGGAGCAGTTCTGGCAGTAAATAGGAGTTCTTTCATAGGTTTTGACACGAACCCATTTCTCCGAGCATCATCAAGAAACACACAAAGAAAATCATAAAATCCATCAACGTTTAGTAGTCCAAGAGGTTTCTGGTGTATGTTCAGGTTCGCCCAAGATAACACAATAAAAATTTCCTCCAATGTACCCAAGCCTCCTGGCAAAGCAATAAAAGCATCAGCACGGTTAATCATTTCTACCAGTCGTTCAGACATACCTGGCACGATCAGTTCCTCTCCGTTTGTTGGTTCAATAAGATTTGCCTCAACTAAGGGTTTTGGGACGATTCCCAAAACGTGACTGCCTCCTACCTGTACGGCCTTTGAAACGATTCCCATAAGTCCAAGATTTCCTCCGCCATATATTAAGTGCATATTTCTTGCAACTAATACACGACCCAACTCTTGTGCTGCTTCTATGTATTGTGGTTTAGTACCAACACTACTACCGCAAAACACACAAATGTTTTCAACTCGTCTTCTTGAGGTGGCTTCCATTTTTCTATGTATTTTTTTTTTCTCAACTCTGGATGACTTCAAAGGTACAATGATGAGTTGAATTTATAATACCTGAAAATGGGTGAGTAAAAATAGCACAAGTATCTTCCAAAAGACGATTAATAATAGTACAATAGATCGTGTTAGTAAAAAAAAAATCTGGATCCTGTCGGAGAAAACAAAAGAAAATCACAAAACAAATCAATATTATTAGGAAAAGACAAAGAGATATAATATGTACAAGAAAAGTAACGGCTTGATTGACATCTATGTGTCAGGGACAAGCTTCCCATCCAATTTTCTTATAAATTGGCAAACAGGGTCTTTTTGAGTCAGATTCCCAAGACTTAACTGTTGTCTTTCTTTTTGATATTGTGTATGTAATCTGCGAAAGCCTATGTGAACATATCCACTGGGATGCGTCTCAAGAGTCGAAGATATATCATCTAAAGACTCCTTACTCAAGCCATTCCTAATGAATTTAATTTTGTCTTCGCGATTAACAGACACCATTCCTAAAGAACGACAACGAGTATTGCAATTCCAACGTGCACATTTGTAACAAACACCCATTTTCTTAGCTCTTCGTTTCTTTGCATAGGTGCTTCTTCCAAAACCAGGCAGATGTGAAATAAAAGAATCAGAGGATTCACCTGCCAATCGGACTCGTGCTTCAATTACCCAACGAATGTCATTGGGCACACCATGTATTGTCAGTAACCTCATTCGTTCCAAGCGAGCTTTGTAGACTTTCATCAGAGATTTTTGAGGGAGAGAAGGAAATTGTTTGTGAAGATTTGCGAGAGCTTCTTCCATCTTGAAATGACTTAATCTGCAAAAACTAAACACACAAAATTAAATCACACCAAATCACAATATATACAAGAATTGCATGGGTTGCCTCCCTGCGAGCGCTAAGTTTAAAGTCGTCAGCTAGACATGACTTTTTTGAACGTTTATGCTGGATCTGAAAGTGTGACACTTTCTTTTTGTCGCTCAAATGATTCTCCCCAGTAGTGCTTAACACGCTGACTGTTAACTTTGAATGTTTTGTTGGAGTCAGGATCATTTATCTCAATGGTTTTGTCTGGTAAAACCTTAGTGATTAGGAATGGACCTGACCACCTTGATTTTGACTTCCATGGGAAGAATTTCACTCCTGATTTATTGAACAATACCTTCTGCCCTGGTTCCTGTTGTATGCGTACTAACTTCTCATCATGTCTTTTCCTGGCCTTTTCTTTGTATAATATGGCATTTTTAAAAGGCTGAATGTGAAATTCCTCCAATTCATTGAATTGGTGGAACTGTTTCTCTTCTGTTGCTTGTAGGACAAGACTTGGCTTTTCAATTGCACAAAACCCTTTATCATCAGTCTCCACAGGCGATTGACATGCCTTAGGTTTGTTGGTAGAACTTTGTTTTGCGTCAGAGTTCTGGATGGTATGGTGTATCACATCAAGTCTGAAACATTCTTCCTTCTTTTTATCATCTGGAAAATTTATGGCTTTGAAAACATTGAATGTTACTTCTTGGTCCTGTACCCTCATGGTTAGTTCTCCTTTCTGTACATCAATAATGGTCCGACCAGTAGCCAAGAATGGTCTCCCAAGGATGATTGGCACATCTGCGTCTTCCTCCATGTCAAGGACAATAAAATCTGCTGGAAAAATGAATTTATCAACTTTTACCAGCACATTTTCAACTACACCTCTTGGAAATACGAGCGTTCGATCAGCAAGTTGCAGTGAGACTGAGGTAGGCATTGTTTCTCCGATTTGCAGTTTCCTGTAAATAGAAAAAGGCATTAAGTTAACACTTGCACCTAAATCACATAAAGCCTTACCGAAATTATGTTCTCCTATGATGCATGGAATGGTGAAACTGCCAGGATCTTTCAACTTCGGGGGAAGTTTCCTCTGAATGATGGCGCTGCATTCTTCTGTCAAAGCTACTGTCTCGTAGTCTCCCAATCTCCGTTTTCGTGAAAGAATGTCTTTCATGAATTTGACATAGCTGGGCATTTGTTCCAAGGCTTCTGCAAATGGTATGTTGATGTGTAGCTTTTTGAAAATCTCCAAGAAACGAGCAAACTGCTTGTCCATTTTGCTTTTCTGAAGACGTTGAGGAAAAGGTGGAGGTGGAGTGATCTGTTCTGGTTCTTTTTCCTTTGTTTCTTTTTCCTCAATCTGTTTCTCGGTTTCTTTTGGAACTTCTTCTTGAGATATCTGGACTCCAACATCTTTGTTGATCTCAGTACCGCTCTTTAAGGTAATGGCTTGACATTGCTCCTTCCCTCGGTTCCTTGGATTTGGTTCTGTGTTGCTGGGAAGATTGCCTGGTGGTCTGTAACTCTGAGCATTGGCCAGTTGTCCGATTTGATTCTCCAGTGCTTTGATGGAAGCTGATTGGCTCTGAATCATGGCTTCATATCTTTTTAATTGAGCTAGCATCTCTGCCAATACTGGTTCATTTGTCTGCTCCTGGCCTTTATTCTGTTGCTGGAATCCAGGTGGTGGATAGTTCTTTTGCCCTGAATTGTTACTCCATGAAAAATTAGGATGATTCCTCCACCCTGGGTTGTAGGTGTTGGAATATGGATTGTTCCCCTGTCTGTTGAAATTGTTGACATAATTCACCGTCTCTTCAAGTTGGTTTGGTTCTGGTGCTCCTCCATATGGTAAACTTGTGGATCCAATGGTGCTTTGAGTGTTTAGAGTCTCCATAAATTTGCATATCTGATCTAGCTTGGTGTTGACTGCTGTATTAGCTCCAACTTCATATATTCCTGCAATTCTTTGAATCAGACTTCTTTCTGTTGGCCACAAGGAGTTGTTGTTGGCCATTTCTTCAATTAGGTCCCAGGCTTGATCTTCTCCTTTTGCCATTAAAGCTCCTCCAGCAGCAGCATCTATTGTGGTTCTCATCAGTCCAGAAAGTCCATTGTAGAAAGTTTGGACTTGAAGCCATTTTGGAATCTCATGGTGAGGACATTTCCGGAGTAAATCTTTGTATCTCTCCCAAGCTTCGTACAGGGATTCTGAATCTTGCTGCACAAATGATGTGATGTCATTTCTCAACCTTGCAGTTCTGGCTGGTGGAAAGTATTTTGCAAGGAATTTTGTAGCAAGAGTGTTCCAGGTTGTGATTGATCCTGCTGGTATTGAATGTAGCCATGCTTTTGCTCTGTCTTTCAGGGAATATGGGAAAACTCTCAACCTCATAGCTTCTTCAGCTCCTCGGTTGTAATTGAACGTGCCACAGACTTCCAGGAAGTTGCTGATGTGGGCATTAGGATCTTCAGTTGCATTTCCCCCAAACTGAACTGTTTGCTGAATCATCTGAATGCAAGTTTTGATGTCACCTGCATTTGCTGGTAAAGGAGGAAGTACAATACATGAAATGAGGCCATCTACCACCGGAATGGTTCTGTCTCGAATGGGAATTGGTGGTGCAACCTCCAAAGGTTCAGGTTCCATGTTGACTAAGGCTTCTTGGCCTTCTCGCCTTTCCCTTCTCAACTGTCTGATAGTTCTTTCAATTTCTGGGTCAAGCGGTCGGATTTCAAAACTTCTGGTTCGTCTCATGAAGTTTCTTGAGAATCTGAAATACAAGAAAACAAAAATAATAAGCAAAAAGAAAAATTAGATACAGGTAACAAATCTAACCCGTAAACTAATAGTAAAAGATAACTAAGTCCCCGGCAACGGCGCCAAAAACTTGACCGGCGTAAACACACACGTATAACGCAAGCGTACGTATCGTTCAAGTAGTATAAAAAGTATCGATCCCACGAGGACTTAAAATCTATTCTATTAATTTTTATGAGGTCAAATGATTACTAATATCTATCAGGTTATTTGATTGATTTGAATTGGCGACGATTCTAAATTTAAAGGTAAGTAACTAAAATTGGTTGAAAAGATTATTTTGAGAAAATTCAATATTAAAACTATCTAGGGTGTGATTTATTCCAATATTATTTAAAGATGAAGTGGTTATCTTATAGTTGGGTAAATATCAATTATTAACCTGGAACACTAACTTATGTAAAAGCCTCTTCCGATGGTCAATTACAAATACCCAGTATAACCCAATTGAACCATATCCTATGTCAACCACATTACCTGGATTCATTAAGTCTAAGTTCCAATTATGGCTACCCCCGCCCTACAGGTATATTCCTATCCTGTACGGAAATCTATTAAAGGGTTATCTATCCTCAAGGAAGATCGTGGGTTATTGAGTCTGAGGTCTTAAACTTTAAAATCCCTATGTCTAGTTCATTTTAAGTTTACCTTATCAATTTTATTAGTGGCCAATTAATAAAAAGCATTAAGATTAAGACTCAATAAATAAATCTTATATTACCCAAATTATAATTTAACCCTTATAAACCGGTGATATTGGATTTCATCACAACCCTAGATACTAACTTAGTTATGACACATAGCTAGGGCTAGTAAAAACTTAAAAGACATAAAATGAAAATGCTGAAAAGTAATTGCTGTGAATTAAAATGCTAAAAAGTAAATTACAAATGAAATAAAAATGCTAAGGCAAAAGGAATTACTTTTACTACTACTAATTTAGATATCTCCCATAAAATAATATAAAAACTTGTGATGATATTTTACCAACCGACAATCTGGCGGTATTCTGATTAAGTCAAATTAAGTCTAACCAGCCATATAGATGGTAATATTTGTCCATAATCAAGCCATAAAGGCGGGTGCGGTACCAAAATAAATTTACCAACCGACCAATATAGCGGTATTCCTTTATTAATCAGGTTCAAACCAACAGAAAATAAATTTACCAACCGACCAATATAGCGGTATTCCTTGATTAGTCAGGTTTAAACCAGATTAAAATTAAATTACCAACCGACCAATATAGCGGTATTCCTTTATTAATCAGAATTTTAATAGTAAATATATTATTTTTAAGGGAGATTAATCTGAATAGCAATAGTAAAATAATACCTTTCACCCTAGCATAGGGAAGTTACCTCCGCATAGTGAATAGTAAAAACTGTAAAATAAAGAAAGTAAATTATTATTATTACAGAACGTAATTAAAATTACAAAACTAAATTAAAAGAAATTTAGAGATAGAAACACTTCCTAATTACATAGAAGAAGTGAGAGAAAGGTGTACTAAAAACTGAAAATTCGCGGCCTATTTATAGCAAAAATTTTTACTGTTCAGGAACTGTTCGCGCGTCGCGACGCCAAGTCACTCAGCGTCGCGACGCTGAATTCGTCGACGTGGCACAATGAGAAGGCGACACGTAGCAAGGCGGCTGACTGTACACGCGACACGTGTCAAGGCGGCTAATTCTCAATTATTGTGATGACGTCATTGATGACGTCATGCTGACGCGTCGATGACGTGGCGCTGACGTGGCGAGGCGGCTGACTGTTGACTTGTCGGCACAATAGGATTGCGACACGTGGCGACACGTGTCATGCTCTGATTGGCTGAGGCTGACGTGGCAAGTTGACTCGGTTGACCTGCTGACGTGGCTGATGATGTGGCACGACACGTGGCAAGGTTGACTTGTTGACCGCTGACATGGCTGATGACGAGGCGACACGTGTCAAGTCTGAGTGTCGGCAGCATATGATGATGACACGTGGCACGGCGCATGTTAGCAGATGGGATGTGATGGTGACACGTGGCACGGCGCATTTTAGCAAAGTCAAAACTTCTCAAATTGTTGACAGTTGACCAGGCATATGTTAGCAGATTCGGCTCACGCTGGGCGTCGCGGCGCGCAGTGTTTCCAGCGTCGCGACGCGCAAAAGACAAAAATATCCATGTTGACGCATTTTTGTCCGGTTTTTTGCCCCAAATTGCCTCCAGTGCTGTCCAAACTTTATTTATCTGCAAGATAACAATAAAAACATCAAAAACGTTCATAAAACTCAAGAAACTATACAAAATGTTAAGTTAAATGAGTGGGAAATAGTGATATAAATGTCACTCATCAGATGCCCTTGAAAGTACGGTCGTAGCTTCCTGGCTGACATTACCAAGGCCAGTACCAATTTCTCCAAATGCAAATAACGTGACTCCGTATCAAGTAATGCTTTGCTTACATAGTAGACTGGAAGTTGGGTGCCGTTCTCTTCTCGAATCAAAACAGCGCTCACTGCTTGGTTTGACACTCCCAAGTACAAGAATAACCTTTCGTTGTCGAGTGGTTTTGACAACAATGGTGGTGATGTTAAGTACTGCTTCAGCTCTTTCAGAGCTTGTTCGCAGGCGGGAGTCCATTCAAAGTTTTTTGTCTTTTTAATGGCTGAAAAGAACATAAAATTTT
Organism: Zanthoxylum bungeanum; assembly: GCA_019454045.1. Taxonomy (NCBI): domain Eukaryota; kingdom Viridiplantae; phylum Streptophyta; class Magnoliopsida; order Sapindales; family Rutaceae; genus Zanthoxylum; species Zanthoxylum bungeanum. The sequence goes on along the minus strand of SKCR01039065.1, from coordinate 10,100 downwards.
TGTCTGTCGACTGGAGATGAATCTGTTCAGCGCAGCAATTATCCCTGCTAGTCACATGACTTCCTTTGGGCAGGTTGGAGAAGGAATTTCAAGTATGGACCTGATTTGATCTGGATTTGCCTCAATCCCTCATTGTGTAACGACATATCCCAAGAATTTCCCAGAAGCTACTCCAAACGCACATTTTGTTGGATTCAATTTCATTCCATACTTATTCATCACCTTGAATGCTTCTTCTAGGTGCTGTAGATGCTGATCAGATTTCGATGATTTCACCAACATGTCATCTACATACACCTCCATTGTTTTTCCAATCTGTTGTGAGAACATTTTATTGACCATTCTCTGATATGTAGCACCTGCATTTTTGAGACCAAAGGGCATTACCTTGTAACAGAATATGCCCCTATTGGTCATGAAAGTTGTTTTCTCTTGGTCGTCTGGATGCATAAGGATTTGATTGTACTCAGAATATGCATCCATAAAACTTAGCAATTCGTGTCCAGTGGTAGCATCAACCATTTGATCAATATGAGGTAATGGGAATGAATCTTTTGGGCATGCTTTGTTCAAATCTGTGAAGTCGATACAAACTCTCTATTTTCCATTCTTCTTTCGTACCACCACCACATTGGCTAACCAGGCTGGGAATTGAACTTCTTTAATGGCACCATTTTGTAACAATTTTTGGATTTCTTCATCAATGATCTAGTTTCTTTCTGGGGCAAACTTCCTTTTTCTGTCTGATTGGAGGGTAGTCTGGATCCACATGGAGTTATGAGTTGATGAGTAATCAAGCTGGGGTCAATCCCAGTCATGTCTTCATGCGACCAAGCGAACTGGTCATGTCGTTTTCGCAAAAATTCACTTAAGTGTGCCCGTAGTCTGGGATCTAGATTTGCTCCAATTTGAGTTTTATGGTCTGCATATTTGTCATGGATTTGAACCTCATCCCATTCTTCAATATTTGGAAGTGTGGGCTCCTGCGAATGAGGTTCGTTCTGTAATTGCTATGCTGAATGGACCTTTGCCTTCATTGTCGTCTGGTAGCATCATCTGGACGCAATTCTATCTCCCATTATCTCTTGAATTCCCCACTTTGTAGGAAACTTTAGAGTTTGATGATAGGTGGACGATACTGCCCTCATTTCATGAATCCATGGCCTTCCAATAATTAAATTGTAGGCTGAAGGACAATCCAGGACTAGGAAGGTTGTCATTTTATTGATTCCCCCTGCGTAGACTGGAAGGCTTATTTCTCCTAAAGTAAATTTTTGTTCACCACTGAATCCAATCAACACAGTCGTCCTTTTGTTAATTTTCTCTAATTCAGCTCCCATGTCTGCCAAGGCTGTTGTAAAGATGATGTTGGCTGAGGATCCTGTATCTACCAGAACTCGTTTGATCATTAAATTTGCCACCTGTAGAGAGATTACTAAGGCGTCATGATGAGGGTTCATGCTACCAGAGTTGATGTCGTCTGGAAACTCCATTATTAGGTTTGTAAACATTTTTTCTAAAGACGTCGTGGAATGTTGAAGGCTTGACACAATCGCTCTGGAATGTCATTTGGCTGCTGAATATGATACTCCACTAATCTCTGATCCTCCTGAAATGAAATTCACGGTGTTATCAATTGGTGGAGGTTGAATAGGTGCTTCCCCATGTCCATCCTTCTCGTTCCTCTGAGCTAAAGTAGCTTGCCCCTTCTCCGTAAGTAGATCCCTTAAAAACCCTTTGTTCAACAACTCAAGTACTTCCAACCTCAACGCCACACATTCAGCTGTGGTATGGCCGTAGTCTCGATGGAACTCACACCATTTGTTTGTGTCTTTATTTTTGAAACTTTCTCTGTTGCGTGGTGGCCATTTTACTTCATTTCCCATCTTTTTAAGTACCAAGACTAACTCTCCCGGAGATATAGAAAAATTGTAGTCTGGGAGTCTGGGTTTTTCCATCGGAATTGTTTCCCGAGCTCTGTATGGTGGAGGTCTTCGATCAAAACCTTTTTGGAGGGGCTGATGTTCTTTCCTTGGGTGGTTCCATTTCTCCGAATGACGCTTAGGCATCATATTTGTAAATTCTTTATGTCGTTTGGTAGAATGGGCTGTTCTTTCGCTTTGCATGTTGTAGGAAATGTCTTTCCTTTTATTCCTTTTATCTTCTTCCCACCTGATTTCGACTTGGGCTCGAGCCATAACCTGGTCCATCGTGTAGCACCGGAACTTGGTCAGCTTTTTGTAGAGTCCACTTTCACAAAGTAACCGTTCCTGAAAGCCTCCACAGCTGTTGGTTGATGAAGGTCTGGAATTGTTATTCTTTCTTTGTTGAATCGAGCAACATAGCTTCGCAATGATTCTCCCCTCCGTTGTAGGATGGCACTAAGATCATCAGTAGTTTTTTCAAGTTTGCAAGAGCTGGTGAAATGTTCAACAAATTTGTCTGCTAATTGTTGATAAGATTTGATGGATCTGTATGGTAGGTTGATGAACCATGTAAGAGCTGGACCACCCAAAGTTTCTCCAAACCCTCTGCACATTCCAGCTTCCCATTGATGAGGAGCTAAGCTTGTTGACATCATTTTGTATTTATAATGGATGACATGGTCGTCTGGGTCAGTGGATCCATCGTATAACTTCATGTCTGGTGGGCTGAACTTCCGTGGTAGCTCAACAGATGTTATCGTCTCAATGAAAGGGGTATCTGAAATGGTTCCAGCTCTACTCTTCTTCATTGGGAGTTTCACCCCTGGTAGACTGGACATAATTGCTTCTTTAAATTCTTTCATTTCCTTTCTCATTGTGATGACAATTTGCTGGGCTTGGTTGACTGGTGAACTTGGTAAGTTCCTCTGGTTCTCACCATTTGATGGAACGTCGTCTGTTGTTTCGTTGAATGCTCCTTGAAGGTTAGCTGGAGTGATCCGGTTGTTGTGTTGTTCTGACGTATTGTGAAGCCGTGTGGGTGATGAAAGTAGTTCCAACTGTTTTTGGAGGTTTATGTTGGAACTACGAAAGGTAAAATTCTCTTCTTCCAAAGCTTTCAATCTGTCTTGTAGCATGGCCAATTGTGATGCCACTGGATCAGGTGTTTGTTCATTGCTTGAAGTCATGAGTGACTAAGCGGTGAGTGTTTGTAGGGTGGAAAGCCTTTGTCTGCAAATTATCGCTAGGGCCCCACGGTGGGCGCCAAATTGTGGACTCCGGAATTCACCAAGGGTCCTCAATCAGAATTTGTAAGTTGGGCACTAGTCAGTGGCACGAAATAAATTTGTAAAGTGGGAAAGCAATGTTGAATATTACCTCTACTTCCTTGTTTGGTCGTGAGGGCCGTGTAATATATGAGGGGATCAATGATTGAGAGCATGAAGTATTAGGGTGAGAGAAATGAGACTTGAATGAATTCTTCCCGTATTCTTTTCATATTTATAGATAAAACATGATCTGATGTTGGTGTATTTGGTAATGGTTTTGGAGTAAGTGAGGATTAGTGCTAGAATTAGGTTAAGTGGAGTGGTGGGGATTAGTGCTAGAATTAGGTTAAGTGGAGTGGTGGGTGATTAATGCTAGAATTAGGTTAAGTGGAGTGGTGGGTGATTAATGCTAGAGTTAGGTGGAGTGGTCATGCTTTTTGTTAGTTTATGATTTAATTGTAATCAAATAATACATAATTCTTTGGGCTTTGGTCCTTATTTTCGGGCCTAACATGCTGATGGGCTTAAGGTGAAAGACAGTTTTACCCTTGGACCAAATTTGGCCCATACACACCTAAAATCCAATTTTAGCATCATAACCACCATCAACACATGTTATACAACTAGCATACATGTATTCTAAATACTTATATGCATTTGTTTGAATATAAACACAAACCAATTTAGAATCCCACAATGAAATGACTCATGAATAATTCTAGTCCACCCAAAGGTGGTCAAGTAATTCTATAATAATAGCCATAGCCCTGAGCTTTAATCTAGAGTTCCAAACTCTAATTAATTTGTTCCATGTCCAACATGAACATCTTTGACCCAATTACAAGCATATTGTGTTTATACTTCCAAAGTATCATAACACAATTTATTAGCCTAATTTCAACTTTAAGTTATGTAATAATGCATCCAATACATAATTCATCATTATATGTGTCACTAATGAAAACTCACTAATGAAAAACATAGCTTAGGAGAAGATCAAACATCATCTAGTAGGCTTGATACAAAGATCCAATCACATTCTCCATGTTGAAATTGTTGGAGGACTTCCAAGGTTTAGCAAGCTTCATTCCAAGATCTAATCTTGATTCCAATGCAAGCAAGCTACACTCCAAGATCTAATCTTGATTTCTCATAGATGAAATATTGTAGAAATCTTCCAAAACATCTCTAAACGTTTTTCTAACTTAGGCTAATTTCTCCAAGAATTACTTGTATTTAGCTTAGCATTCTAAAGCTTATTTTGCTTTGCTTAAGCTTAATTAAAAACCTTCATAAAGCTTTCTATTTATATAAAAATTTAGGTAATTTTTAATTAATAAAAGTTATAATCAACTTTTATGTGGGCTAATCTAATTTGTCCAAATATGTATCATTAGGTGTGACTAATCACTTTTGTCTACCACTTTGATTTTATCTAATTAAATCAAGACGAAGATTAGGAAATAGATTTGTACAATGTTTGCCAATTTGATTTAATATAATTAAATCAAGCCAAAAAAACCTATAATTACATACTTGTAATTACTATAATATCCTCAAATGGTAGAGATAATTATGAAATTATGACAAAGCCCTTATGTAATTGTTGGATTAATCCAATTAATCTAATTAGGTCAAAGTAAATTATCAATATTATCCAATAACACTTGATTATCATAGTTCATAATTATAATATCGAATATTATCTTTTATCAAAATTAATCGGCTACCCAAGTGCTCAACAAGTACATTTCATATTGGAACTCTCTAAGTTCAGACACGTTCGTCATATAAGCCTAGCTAATATGTACGTAATTCGGCCACCTCCGAATTCGCGAAAAACACGAATGACCTTTCTGAACTATATAAGTCGAGGTCATCATATATGTTTAACAATCCCTTCGTTGTAGGCTATCCGAGTTTTTCTTAGGAAACATAAAATACACTGTCAAGTTTCCGAGGCGCACATCTCATGTCGACATTTTCACGATTCTTTACAATTGATACGATCCACCATAGGTAGACCGGGCCGGCGGTTCGGTTCCGGTTCGGAACCGAACCGAACCGTCCGGTTCCGGTTCCACTTTGTGTGGAACCGGAACCGAACCGGTTAATTCCGGTTCGGTTCCGGTTCCACACTAAAATGGAATCGGAACCGGAACCGGAACCGAACCGTTCGGTTCCGATTCCGGTTCCGGTTCCATTCGGTTTTTTTTTTTTTTTTTTTTTTGAAAATAAAAGTTAAATTACAAATAATTACTTTAAATTATTTTTTTTGAAAATAATTACAAATAAAATTACATAATTACAAATAAAATTATGTAAATTACAAATTACGTTAAATTACATTACATAATTACACTAAATTACAAATAAAATCATTATTTAAAAAATTAAAAAAAAAATATTAATCCGGTTCCAACCGGAACCGTACGGTTCCGGTTGGAACCGTTGGAACCGTTGGAACCGAACGGTTCCAACGGTTCCAACCGGTTCGGCTAGGGGAGGAACCCTAACCGAACCGGTTAGGTTCCGGTTCGGTTCCGGAACCGGAACCGGAACCGGTTGGAACCGGAACCGTCCGGTTCCAACCGGTTCGGTTCCGGTTCGGTTCCGGTTCCGAACCGGAACCTTGGCCGGGTCTAACCATAGGTGATCGACTTTGACCAAAATCTTAAGAATCATGACTTACTCACATGGATACCTAAACCTCTTGTGATACACATACGAGCCCATGGATCACATCTTGATTCACACTTGATTAACGAGTGCATCGGTCCACACCCGACGAACATCTAGAGGCCAGACCATGAAAGATTTATGACATACATGACATCAAAGTGTAGAGGATCACATACAAAATCAATGCTATCATATAGTCAAAGGATCGCATATGTTACTCGACTCGAGGAGATTCCTATTGACGGTGGTGTGTACTTCCAACTATTATGAATCACCTGTGAGTCATTCATCATTCGGTCCAACCAATACTCACACCTCTATACGAGCTTCCAAAGCTCATGGTACATTGAGTTAAACCATTGGAACTCCAATTCCAATATACGGCATGTACTAGTCTTCTAGGTTATAGGAGTTTGACCGTATTCCAAAACCAATGATTATGAATGTATATACACTTTAAGAATAGTTTATAATAGTAATATTTATCCCAATGTTAAATCATCTAGTGTTCAGTATTGCTACATGACTATTTTAAGGTCGATGTCATTCTTAGCATATTTATACATGAATATAATATGCCTAATGACAATACCATTAATAAGGTTTGAAATGAAAATGTAGTTATTTTTTCTAGTCCCGAGCAAAAGATAAAATAAAAACTAAATATAAATAAACAAATAAAAATAACTAAATTAACTAAGCCATTTTCGTAGAGATCACGATTGCATTGCAACAAGCCTTTAAACCCATAGGCGGCCCTAGTGGACGAGTTATAGTCTCGTGAGGGCTTACAGCAACGACACCCACAAACTTCATTCACACACAATCATGCAAAAATATAAAACAAATAAAAAGCAACTAAAATAATCCCGATAGTTATGCACAAAATTGTCCTCAAATAGTGCTTATCAATGAAATCAGAGAACCTTCAAAGTATGTAATTCAGTTCAGATCCAAGTTCATGAATAATTCATCTAGGCTAGACTCACTGTGTGTTTGTGTAAAAGTTCATTCACAGCTTGATTCCTAAGTAAGTCAACTTAAAGATTTCGTTTAAAAATTGGGATCGATGGGTCAAACCAACTTAGATATCTCAAGCATGCTCTGTAGTTGCTTTATTTTGTTCTCAGTATGGTATGATTTTTCTTTTCTTTTTCTTTTCTCTTTTTACACTTCTTTTTTGAACTTTTTCTTTTCTTTTTTTCAACTCATCTACCCTTTAAGGTAGCATTTCTCCTCATGGTGGTCATAATACTCGCCCATGGGTGGTTTCACGTTTATCAGTTATAGGTGGTTTATTTTCTTTCTTTAGAGACTTTTTTTTCTTTTATTTCTATCCATACCATACATCATAACACTAGAAAATCAAGATAGACATCTAAGCAAATGGTCATTCATCGACATGCAATTTCTTCAACTAGTCACCTTGTCAACTACTTAAGTTTTCACTGCTAAAAACTTATAATTGAGTTCTTACGAGTCAAACATAGATCAACTACTCAAGGCATCAGATAAAAGTAAATTGGCACTTATCGTTTCTACAATTTCACTCATAAACAAACAGTATCATCATATGATTTATGTTTTACTATCAAATACTAAAAACAAGATTTTTTTTTACAAATAAATAAATAGCAGGAATACATGCACACACCTCCAAACTTAAAACTTGCATTGTCCTCAATGAAAGATAAATGTAAAGAAACCTGATTAAGGAATAACACTACCGTGCATGGAGTTGATCAGGCTTCTGCTGGTCAGAATTTGGTTGCGCGGGCTTTGTGTGTCTCGTGCTACCTGCATAAATAGCATGCAAAACGAATAAATAAACAATTAGCACACAATAAAATAAAAATTAAAAGTAAAGAAAAAATAATAATAAAATAATTACTAGGGTTGTCTCCTCGCTAGCGCTAAGTTTAATGTCTTTAGCCAGACGCAACCACCCAAATTGTGGTCATGGTAGCTTTTTCTTTTGTATCCACTAGTTGTTTTGACATGAAAAAGATAGCTTGGAGGCTGTTGCAGTTTATCCAAATACCTCTTACTGCTGATTGGTCATGGAAGAAGTAATCTGCCCAATCTGTGTTTCTAAGGATTTCATTGTTGCCCCGATATTTTCCATGTGTGTCTCAATATTGTTCAATCTTGCTTCATTTTTCTCAAACCATGCTGAAGTATTAGCAACAAACGTGCTCATGAAATCTTCTAAGGAAGATTTCTGCTCAGCTCTTTGATAGTCAAAGCCCCGATAAAGGTTGCAAAGCATTCTCTGTATTAACATATGACAAGTTTGGATGATAGCGATTAGGCACAAGATTTCCTCTATAGTTGTTGAAGTTCCGATTGTTCACATATGACTTGCTCAAAGTTTGGTTCTCCTTCCAATAACCACATATTTGTAGTTGTCGCTGATTCAATATATGGTACTCGTGGATTTTTCAGGGCTCCTACTTGAGTAGATAAGATGGAAATTTGAGCTGTAAGTGCGACAAGATGGTCCACTTCATATATTCCAGCCACTTTGGTCACCGTAGCGCGTTCACTTGGCCATTGAAAATGGTTAATGATCATTTATTCTAATAGATTGTAGGCGTCCTCAGATGATTTCTTGAATAGAGCTCCCTCAGCTGCTGCATCAACCACAGTTCTATTCGAACCATTCAGCCCATTATAGAACAACTGAATTTGGACCTAATCTATATAATCGTGTTGTCGGCATCTTCGTAGTAGATCCATAAATCGCTCTCATGCTTCATATAAAGTGTCAGTCTCCAGCTACTTAAATATACTAATTTCTGCCCTCAGTTGAGCTGATTTAGTAGGTGGAAAAAACCTCTCAAGAAATTTTGTGGTCATATCCTACCATGTCATGACACTTCCCATCTGTATTGATTGAAGCTAATCCCACGCTTTATCCCGTAAAGAGAATGAGAATAAGCGTAGCCTCATAGACTTTTTACTAACGCCATTTATCTTTATGGTATCTGCATCTCCAGGAACATCTTTAAGTGCAAGTTGAGATCCTCTACAGCTGAACTCTCAAACTGATTCATTTGTACAATGTTGATCAATGCAGGTTTTAGCTCGAAATTATTAGCGTTGATTGATTGATGGGCAATCCCAGAATAGGTATCATCAATGATTCGCTTGAAGTGATATATGATTGCCACCTGACGTGGGTTGTTTTCTCTGTTTTCAGCTGCCATTGCTTCTTGTTCAAATTTCCTTTCTTTCCTTAGTCTCCTCGTTGTTCTTTCTATTTCAGGATCAAACAGGAGCGAGTCGAGACTTGTAGACTTTCACATTCACTAAAGCACCAAAAGGAAAAAAAAAATCAATAAACAAAAAAGAACACAAAACAAAAATAAACTAAAAATAAAACTAAAAATCTAAATTAAAGCTAAAATTACTTGATAGTATTAATAATGTGAATTAAACAAACAATCCCCGACAACGGCGCCAAAAACTTGTTGTTATATTTTATATCGTACCGCAAGTGTACGTTGTCAAGTTTTAGTATAAATGAGTTTAGAGTGTCGAACCCACAAGGGTTGCGTTAACTCGCAATAAATACTATAATTGATAATCCTAACTTTATTTAGAAGATAAATATTAAAGATTTTATTAAATAAATAAAATATGAATTAATTAGATAAATAATATATAAAAATATTTAGATAGAATGAACTAATACGATAGAGATTCTAGAGTCTGATTTCACCTATCTATCCCATGTGTATTTGTCATGCCAATTAATCATTGTTCAGTTATATTGTTTATAAGTCAAGACTCTGAAATTATCCACTCCCTCTCTCGAGTATCAGTGAAAATATCATCAAATACAGACTTCGATATCTTTATAAAAATCTAGAAGTTAACAACTCATTACGCTTTGTGATTCTATATTAACGACTTCAAAGGAACTTATATATTCTCTCGAACTCTATAAAAGTCATAAGTTATATTCTCCAGATCTATTCAAAATCCCCTATCTCGAGTGATAGATTCTAAACATTCATCATCTCAAATTGTGGCCAGCAATCAAGAAGCATTAAACTCAAAAGAATATAAATAACTCAATAAAACTTAATAACAAAATTAGCAAACAATACAAGGTTCAAACATCAGTTACATCATTCTCCAGAATTAAGGAGTTTAGTTCATGACTAAAGATAAAAACAATGAGAACAAGGTCATGAATCTAATGGAAATCATTAGAGTT